>CABFOV010003451.1:10264-24639 GCA_902141375.1 Timema poppense | reverse complement strand
AAATAAATATATAAATAATATTGGCCTAAATTACTGTGGTTAACTATCACATTAATATATTACCATCTGTTTTCATTACAGTCATCCAAAGTGATAGATGTCAGCTTTGGCGTAGGGATATATTAGGGATTACTTCTAGTAACATTTCGAACTGTCATTCAGGTAAACTTAGCTCGTGAATGCCTTATACCTAACTTAGGCCCGTGTATGCAAGGAAGATGCTGAGCATGGCCAGAGTACAGGCTGAGCACTAGCAGAGCATGAGGCCTGTCGTGAAAACAGCTGTCTCGATCGTATATGCTCGCAGCGCCATGTTGTGGAAATATGCTCAGAGTACGGGCAGAGTATAGCCTGAGCCAGCCCGGGACCAGACTTTGGCGAGACTCAAGATATTGCGTCATAGATCGTACTAGCACGAGGCTCATACTCTGCCTGTGCTCAGCATCGTCCTTGCATACGGGCCTTAAGCTGCGGATGTAAGGAACGCGAGAAAGGGCGTTTTTGCAGTTTTTATAGCAAAACCTTTTAGCCAAAATAAATAAAATATTGCTCCAATAGAAACTAAGAGTTTAATTTTCTTCAAATGGTGATAACAGAGGTAGAATATCTGTCATGAACATAGCGGCGTTATCTGGCAAACTTTTTAAATGATGAGAAAAAGTTGTCATTAAATTCCAGGACACCCTTGATAGTTATTCAAAAACGGTTGATGTGAAGAAAATTAAACTCTTATGTTTATACTGAATCTTTTTTTTTTTACCAAAAAATTTTGGTATAGAAATTGAAAGAACAGCTTTTCTTGCGTACTCTACAGCCCCACCTTAAGTAATAATAAGTAAACTCTCATCGGTGGTCCGGATGGTCTAAGGTGTTACTCTCACAATATACTAGATGGTCGTTGACATGGAGATCGTTGTTCGATCCCGGTCGGTGTACTGAGGATGGCTTTCCCTAAAGGGTTTACCACTCTCCACGCGTATGTGGATACACTTCCTCTAAATTCAACCTTAACTAATCCCTATTAAATTAGCGTTATTAGTACATAAGCGTGTAACGATTATATTTCACACATTCCTTTTGATAGATTAATAAGAGATAGTGAAATCTAGTTCAACGTAATAATATTCAAAATCTATTTAATTCATATTATATTTCGCAGTAAATACCTACGTAGTGCAACATACTTCTGTCTCTCTCTATTGATCACCCAAGCAAGGGCATTCGGACATTCTAGAAGCAAAGTTTCCGTAAACAACCCTTTTGGAAGGTGGAGATGAGGAGACTCCTGTAGTAGTCACCGAATAGTTAGGACCTGCGTTCGTCGAGATGAAACTTTTTTCTTTGATAAAGAACAGAATACGAGTTGGGACCATAACTATTCCGTGTCGGTCACCATATTGGATCAATCTCGATCCAATCCCACTTTAATCATCCCAGTTCGCTAAGAAGTGAAATAGCAGCGCGTGTGATAACGAATCGCATAGTCACCCTGTTCAATACGCGAATAAACACGTCATTAAAAACATAAGTGATTTCAATTATAGTCTGATAATAAATCAAATCAATCTAAACAGAATAATATCAAAATGCATGAAATAGGAACCACGAACCCCAACATTACAAAAAATGGCTGCCAACGAGTACGTACGAGGAAACCATTACAAGCTTATAGCCTGAACGTGTAGTAAAACGCAGCGTTAAAAATAAATAAAAAGTCATACAACTCGAAATGGACGTCTCATCGGGGTGTGGTATTCTCTAGTGTACTTTTAATAACAGGGGAAATGAGATTAGTGAAACAGTTGTATCACATTTAAAAAAAATCAACAAATATGAAAAACAAAAACAAAAAAAAACTAGGTTTTAAATTAACCTCTTTAGTGGTTGAGTGGTCTAAAGTTTCACTCTCGCCATAGACTGGACTACTGATGGCGGGGAAATTGGGGCTCGAATCCCGGTCGGGCGCACTGGTGGTGTTTTCCTCAAACAATTTTCCACTAGCTATCTACACGCTAATGCGACTACATTTCCTATAAATTCAACCTTTCTTATTATTTAAACATTAATAGCGTAATCAATAGGCTACATATGCATGTAGCCCTAAGGGGAAGTAAGACGCGGTGCTAAAAAAACTCCAACCTATTAATATGATACAAATTTCGCTGATGTCAAGAGAAGAATGAAGAAAACAGCACTTCAATGCGTTTTATGGTTAGAGCGTTATCTTTTATTCAATTTACTGGTCATTCGGCTGTGAGGCGGCCTCTTAAGTTAGATTCTAGATATTTTGATCCACAAAATCAAGTTTCTCAAAATGCACAAAATACAATTTTCCCAACTGTCTTCCTTTTGATTATATCAATCTAAATGACCTTGTCCCCGAGATGTATGGAGGCAACGTTCTCTTGTTTGAGATTGTATCCTTCGTGATGAAGCATCCAGTTTCCGTGAAGGACAACTTGCAATTAGCGTTTCTTGATAGCAAATTTTTTCTCTTTCATTTAGGGATCCAACTCAACCTAATCATTATTCCTTTCGCTAAGGCGATGTCCACTTACAGTTGTTGGAAAAGAAACTTCGTTGTGTTGTTCATTTGTACTAGGAATTTTACTCTAATACCGTGGTTCTCAAGCTGTGATCCGCACTTGGGACCACAGGAAAATGAATGTCCGGACACAATCGTATTTTCTTTCTCAAATAGTCTATAATAGTTTGAAACCAAGTTTTCTAAAATAAGTAATCAGTAATATAACATCAAATTATCTTTATTATACTATCATTTAAAGATTTCCCAGATAGCTATTTTATACAAAATCATTAACCTACGTCACTTTTCGAAAATTTAAATTAACTCGAAATCAAAACCAACAGTCCGAGGACAGACATAATGCTTTTTGGGCTATGGGTCAAATAAAACATAAAGCCTCATCATAATCTCGGGGCCAACATTTTTCATATTTACATTATATTTATTCATTATATTAAAAAGTAAAAATCGAAATAAATCAAAAGAGTACCGTATTGACAGGACAGCTCCTCTTTAAGTCAACTATAACTTTCTTTGTCCTAAAAGTAAAATCCAATTTTCATAAAGGTTTTTTGCTACATTATTAGGGGGTTATTTCATTGATGATATATATACAAAATCGACGGACAATATGACTTAACTTAAAAGTAGAGCTGATATCGTTTCTATCTATTTATGAAAATTGAACTAAAAAATGTGTGGTTATGAAACAAAGTTCTATAAATATACTTTCCACTGCTTGGTAAACACTATCATTAAAAAAAATCCTGTTTAGACAAGTTACAGGTAGGTAATAGGCCTATATTAAGGTGGGTGGTCCGCTTGTGCATCGAGCACTTATCAAGAGGTCCGCCACTAAGAAAAGTTTGAGAAACATTGCTCTAGTTAAACCTAGACATTTAAAGCGCTGGTCCAACATATTTGTATTACTATCCGTCCGGGTTATCCATATAATTCACCGTTGGGTTAATGTTGAGGAAGGGAAAATCTAGAGGGAGCTGCCTAGTGAGAAACCATTACTGTAGCCTTATATACCCGGCCTGTATTTAAACCCAGACCTCTCCTTCACTTGAACACCAGTCGATATGAGGCAGACGCCTTTATCTGCGGGTAAAATATGTCTACAGTCCTATTTCTTTAAGAATGAACCTTTATTGACAGTTATAAGAGTTACTAAAACAATTTTCATACGTCAAATCGTGTGATCTGCAACTACAGTAGCCCTATGACTTTGGTGCTGACTGACAGCTCACAGCTGACTTCTGACAGCCAACATTTAGGTATATACCTAAATGTTGCTTGTCAGAAATAACAGCTGCTAAACACATGTTTTTTGCAGATCATATGGTCCGGCGTAGGGATAAATAATTTGGTCTGGTAGCTTTTCAAAGCTGTCAGTCAGCACCAAAGAAGCCATGGGGCTACTGTATTATTTTTTAATATTAGATATACAAAAAATCCCTAATGTGAGCTTGCAAGCGAGCTAAATGACCGAGCGGCTGCCGCCGTTAGTGATGTTAGTGCCAAGATATTATCAATAGATTATGATTTTATGCTATTAATAAAGTAAAATGTTATCAATAACAGCAGTAAAATAGGATTGTCTTTTCTAAAACTTCGTTCCTACCAAAATATTGTATTCACTTTAGTGTCAGATATACCTACTATTTTGTGGCATTCTCAATCTACTCTTATTACTCGGCTTCTAACCCGAACAAGTCAGCTGTTCTTTAAACATTATAAATAATGATCACTATTCTAAAATACTTTCATTTGTGTTCAGTATAACCGGGTGTAGACGAAGAGGAGTCTATCAATAGGGTACCCACTTCAGTGGTCGAATGGTCGAAGGCATCATTCTCGTGTTAGACTGGCCTGCTGATGACGGGGAGAGCAGGGTTAGAATCACGGTCGGATCTACTGAAGGTAGTATTGCCTAAATGGTTTCCCACTCTCCTTCCAAGAAAATGCTGGTAGAAAACTTCTAAAATGCTTCCTTCCTCAACCCTGCCCCGATAGATTAATTGATCATTTATGCGTATAAACTGAACATTTAGTAAGACGCCATGGCCAAGGAAGCTTTCAACAATAAGAGGTTACTGCTGACAGAAAGTTGAATTTAGAACCGAGGAAGAAACTTATGAAATGCTACATTTGGAGAACTGTGCTGTATAGAACAGAAACTTTGACTCTTATGAGGATGAAAAGAAATATTCGCAGAGCTTTGAAATGTGGTGCTGGAGAAGACTTTGAGAAGCTCATTTGGACAGACAGGGTGACAAAATGAAGTCCTAAGAGAAGTGGGTGAGAAGAGAACCATTTTGGATGTGATTCTTCGACGCAAAGAAAACTGGATCGGACACATACTTAGGGGGAACTTTCTTCTGCACGACGTCATAGAAGGAAAAGTTGAGGGAAAGAGGAGCTAAGGAAAAAGGAATATTCAAATATTAATTAGAAGACTTGAAAGAAAAAAAAAAAAACTGTGAGCTGAAGGAGGAGGCAGAGGACAGGGCGCATTGTCAGTCTAAGTTCACTGACAAAAGAAATGAACCTCTCGTGAGGCAGAACACCTAATACTATTAACAATTAATAGGGCTTTCCTATACATGTAAAAGGGTAACTTGTAATTCTTATAGATCACCATCCTCATCTCTATCACTTATATTAAGTCGTCACCAACCTTTGTTTGGAACGTAATAACTGAAACAACTTGTTATGGAAGAAAAAAAAATATGATAAAAAAATACTGTAGCAACGTAACTTAACAAAGATTTTCAAAATTTGATTTTAATAAATATTATAAAACATATGCTATAATAGAGAAAACTCATTATTTTGACATTTTATTGGAAGGACGGATGCTTTGAAGTTAATACTAGCTCATGTTTTATTACTTTACAATATTTTTTTTTGTCATCGACTGTACGTTTGGTCTCGTACCACTAATCACATTTGTTTGAAGCTTGCATGGACATTGTAGTGAAAACTTCCGGATCGTGTTTTTTTTGTTTGCCCATTTCATTTAGATTATTGGACCGACTGATATAAAATAAAACTCGTCATTGTACTGTGGTTTCAATGTTTCACTTCAAATAACGGCCGATGTTTGGATAGAGCCCATTGAGGAGACCTTGACGCAGATAGGAGGATATATTGGAATGGACTTGAAAAGAGATAGGGTGTAATGGGGTACTGGAAAGAACCAGCTCTAGATAGGGATGGAGTGTAATGAGGATGACTGGATATAACCAGATCAAGCTAGGGATACGGTGTAATGGGATAGACTGGATAGAACCAGCTCAAGATAGGGATAGGGTGTAATGAGAGAGATTGGATAGAACCAGATCAAGCTATGGGTACGGTGTAATGGGATAGACTGGATAGGACCAGCTCAAGATAGGGATAGGGTGTAATGAGAGAGACTGGATAGAACCAGATCAAGCTATTGGATACGGTGTAATGGGATAGACTGGATAGAACCAGCTCAAGATAGGGATAGGGTGTAATGAGAGAGACTAGATAGAAACAGCAAAAGATAGGGATAGGGTGTAATGAGAGAGACTAGATAGAAACAGCAAAAGATAGGGATAGGGTATAACTGAGGGGGACTGGATAGAACCATATCAAACTATTGGATACGGTGTAATGGGATAGACTGGATAGAACCAGCTCAAGATAGGGATAGGGTGTAATGAGAGAGACTAGATAGAAACAACAAAAGATAGGGATAGGGTATAACTGAGGGGGACTGGATATAACTATCAATATAGTGATAGGTGGCGTACTTTTGCAGTAATGAACTCTCGAGCTCCTAATGCCGTAGAATAAGTAGCAGGGGTGGGCTGGTTTGATTAGGGCTGCCCAACTACTTTAAACTAAAATAAAACATACATTCATTTCGTTTTTTTTTTGTTAAATTCTAATCAAAAGGTCCATTTAGTAAGCCTGAGGTGTCTAGAATACATCATTAGTGAACATATTTGATGCCACTAAATTTAAAACCATCCCGTTTGTTGTTTCTTGGTGTTGTTTATAAACAAACGTAAAATAATACTTTTAGTGATCTACAAAAGTAGCGAGTGGGGGATTATTTTACAAACTTAAATACACTTATCAATAAAGACACCCAATCTATGTCCACGCATTTAAAAGCATTTGTGCTTGTTTCAGTAAAAAGTAGAAACTGGTCATCGATAATATAGCTGAGATGACCTCGGGATTAAATTAACTAATAATACAGATATAAATACTTCACCTCACCACTTCAGTTTAAACTGAAACATCGCTTCATTAGTAGATATTAAAAGATGCTAAGGGCCATCATATTTGTAACTTATCAGGCCACTTAGAATCTGCCAATTCTCCCCTGCTTGTAGATAAAGATGGTTTTATGTCAACTCCGAGAATTTGCTTGTAGACAATCCAGACAATTTAAATATTTGAGAACCAACAGTTATAAAATTAATATGTTGACCGCATAGCTAAATTCCATTCACCGTAGGAATTGACTTCTGAAAGGTCTTTTTCCCTACCAATATCCTACTATATAGTAGATTTATGGTAGGGGAAAAGGCCTTTCAGAAGTCAATTCCTACGGTGAATGGAATATATTACTATCTACAGTTTTATTTTCATAGTGAGCTCATTATTAGAAAACTGGAAACACATGTTGCCACACTGGCATATTTATTTTTATTTCAGTAACTGAATTTAAATTCATAATTCTTTTTAATTAATAGTGTAAGTATAAAATTAACATACTATTAATAAATCAAATAAGGCCTTAATAAAATGTCAAATTTCAGTGACTTTCAATCAATGTTCGTGGTCGGTAGTGGGCTACCTCATGGTTTAAACCTGCACTGAAGGACACATGGACAAAGGCGTAAGTATAGTTTTGTCTGGTTTGACAGTGACGGGTAGATTTTGATTTAAATCTTGGGCGGGTGAACTGAGGTGTTTTCCCTCCTAAATATTTTTCTTTCCCTCAATGCTAATACGAGTATATTTAATCTAAACTATAACTTCCTTATCTCCCGAATGAGACTAAGACTTTGAGAATACACAACAGACAAACAAAACATACTAATTAATTAAACTAGGTAGTTTCTGTTTTTAATATTGTGCCTTGTTATGCTAACGTTAGCTTGAGGTGTGATGGAAGCGGACGCAAGAAAAGATAAGTGTTTTTGTAGTTTTTATGAAAAAACATATTTTTTTAGCCAAAATATAATATTGCTCCGGTATAAACATAGAATTTAATTGTCTTCACATGTTGACCTCAAAATATCTTGAATATCTGTCAAGGGTATACTGGAATTTAATGACAACTTTTTCTCTTAATTTAAAAAGTGTGTTAGATAATGCTGCTATGCTCATGGCAGATACTCAGGAACGGTTTATATCACCATTTGAAGAAAATTAAACTTTCTGTTTGTACTGAAGAAATGTTTGATTAATGTTGGCCAACATAATGTTTTGCCATAAAAACTGCAAAAGCACTTATCTTTTCCTGCGTCCCCTTCTATCCCACCGTAAAGCGTTCCTTTAAAGTTAAAGCTACGAGTACATCCTAGGGTGGGGGGATGGAGGGAGTTGGGATAACGCCAGAAAAGGTCCGTAATTTTGCAGTTTTTATAAGAAAAAACTTTTCTAGTGCAAAATAAATACACTCTTGCTACAGTAGATACATTAAGTTTAATTTTATCCACGTAGTAATCTTAACAGTTCTTGAATATCTCCCGTGGGCAATGCAGAATTTATCTGGGACTTTTTACACTCATTTAACAATTTTATGTTCAACTGCTCATGGCATATAATTCAAAAACGGGTTTGATTAGTATGACTCAGGGTGTCTACCAATCATGAAATTAGCTTTCTGATTATGAAGTTCATTGTGAAAATAAAAATAGTATATATATTTTTAATACTTTGCTCAAAATTAGCTTTAACTCCACAGTGATGACATTGTTCAGAAATTAATATATAAAATAGATAAAATAAAATTGAGTAAGTAAGAAAGAATGTAAGAGGGGACAACCAACTATAGAAGAATCAAGGATATGTGTGGGTATTCTTTTTATTCTTCTTTTTTTTCTCTCTTCTCATGAACATTTATTTACTAGCGGAAGTACCCGGCGTTACCCAGGTTAAATTAATCTAACCAACCTTTTGAAATTACGGCTTCAGGGTACACATGTTCTTACACAAGGGCTATTTTCTTTTTTAACATCGCGTCTTCCTACCTTTTCAGGTTATACACATATAATGATATCAAGTATTCTATCAGGGCAGGGGTGAGGAATGTCGTATCTTAGAGGAAATATACCCGCGTTTGCATGGAAGGAGAGTGGGAAACCATTTAATAAAAACAACACACTCAGTAGACTCGACTCGGCCACTGAAGCGAGTCACAGGGTTTACTAATTTTTAAGATTTTAAACCTCAGCGTGTGGTGGATATTGAGCAATAATAATGAAAAACACTTTTTATTTGATTGGAATTGCTTTGCTTCCGACCCGGTTTATAATTAATTTAAAAAAACCAATCAAAAATTTAAAATTTCGACTTTGAGGTAGGTGCACAAGGGCTTCTAATTTTTCAAATTTAAGACCTCTTACTGTGGTAGATATTGTGCAATGATAATGAAAGACAAACTCTTAATTTAATTAATAAAGATAGGCAATTAAAAAGTCATAAAATATTGGTTAAATCATTGTATATGTGTAGAAAACTAAACTAAATGTGTCTAGTGATGCAGTCGGGGACCTGGCGGTCTAGGGGTAAGGTGTCGGACTTCTGTGCTAGAGATCCGGGGCTCATTCCTTGGTACCGGCACAGATTTATCTGATTTTCAAACCCTTCCTTCACCCCTGACAAGACGTGTATTAATAACAACTTGTGGATGTGGGGAATGCCAGGCCTCCACCGTGGTTCGGATTTCCACGTTAAACTGTAGGTCCTCCATTTCATCTCACATTCACCCTACCATTACACATTAGCGTAAGTGCGTATAACCTGAATGGGTAGTAAGACGCGATGATAAAAATAATAATAGTAATAATATAGTGAAGCAATATTTTATTTTGTCCAAAATATTATTTTTTCTACAAAAACTGTAAAAAATACCGAGTAAACGTTCCCGCCTTAACCCGTATTCTTTAAAACGTTGTCTACAAAATATTTTATTTCATAATTGACGCACATAAACAAAACTAACCGTTAATTTAGTTCTACCCGATTAAAAAATAAATAAAAAACTATGATTACAAAATTAATACTCATCTGCACCTTCAACTTCCCACGTATCCGTCCATTGATGTGCGATATTACTGAATTATGAGTTATCAAGTTCGATTGATTGCGAGTGAACATCAACGTTGCGTCGCTGTTCGTGTCAATTACAAAAAGTTTGTAATTTGAAGTGACAGCTTCTGTTAATCGAAAACACACACCAAAATAAGTTGGATTTTTTTTAGTTGGCAGAAATATCTCTGCAAAAACAACTCAGTGCGAAGGATTGAAATAAATCTAATATACAGGCAGGTAATTGAGTTTTTTTGTTTAGTAAAGTTTTTTGAACTGCAATACAGCAACACATTGAACACATCTTTAAATATAATTATATAGGTCTATACAATTTAATTTAAAAACAAATCAATATTTATTATGTACACAAAGTAAAGGTGTCAACACAACTTTTTAATTGGAATGGATTTGAGAAACTCGGATTAACTCGGACAGTGAAAAAAAAATACAACTTGTAGGCCAATGTGTTACAAACGGCTCAAATTACATTGATCAATTAGAAAAAAACATATTTTTTTATTAATCCATTTCCTACTATCATTACAGGATGTGTAGTCTACTAATTTTTTTTTTAGCATCGCGTCTTACTAGCCGTTCGGATTATATATATATACACACACGTGATTGTTACATTTATTTGTTAGGGATGAGTAAGGTTGACTTAAGTAAATGCCCCCGCATTTGAATGTAGAAAGAGGGGGAATACCATATAGGAAAAGCCACCCTTAATACACCCAACTAAGATTCGAAACCCGATATCCCCGCGTCATCGGCAGACTAGTCTGTTGCGAGAGTGACACCTTGAACCAAGGACTCCCAAATATTTTAAACCGAAAGAGCCCTTTCACCAAGCAGAAAAAAAAACACACGCTTGAACCCCCATATAAAGTTTTTAACACTAATATTATGTATATTTAAGTTTACCTTGGTGGTCTTGGGGTAAAGTGCTCGCCTCAGGGCTCGGTGTTTGTGGATTCAAACTCAGCTGGTGTCGACGGATTTTTCTTTAGCGATAGTAATCCCTAGCACAACTTCCTACGGAGGGGAAGTAACGCTGTCGGTCCCATGCCGATTATGGCACGCGGAAGAACCCTCAAAAGTATTTGGTGAGAATGCCTTTCCCGAAAAAATTGGTAGGTTGTTTCGCTCTTGCCCATAGAATTCTCGTATTCTGATATAGTAACTCAGTTCAGAAAGTGCACGTTAAATAAATACCCCAAATAAATCAAGAAATAATACACATTCAATAACATCAGTTAAATTTGACATTTAAAATAAACGGAAAACATCACATGTTATGGCTGCACTTTTGGCAAATTTACTTTATTCAGACTTGAAAAAATTGGAAATACTAATCACTGATGATTTTCAAAGTGGGAAAAACAAATAAAGAATATCTTAAAGTGGCTTCACTGAGCTTTAATATAACCATTGCATAGCCCAGTTTCGAAAACGTTGCCTTAGACAATGCGGCCACCGAATTGGGTCATAAGTCACACAACACACCTCTATATAGATTTGAAAAAAGGGGTCTTTATAGTGCGCTTTAGAAAATTAATCATAGCTCCTCGTTTAATTTGACTAAAAATTAATTTGAAATGATTTAATAAACTGACACTTCACATTAGTACAATGCTTATAATAATATAATTTAAATAATGCTTATAATAATTTAACTTAAATAATGGGATATTATTCTATTTCAATTGAGACAAAATATTTTCAAGTAGGTTGACTTAGTTAACTCGATTTTCGGTGTTTTCTAAAAATTGAACAATTTTATTTTAATTTAACAGTTATTTACTTTCATGTAATACCATCCCTAACTATACGTTGTTACTTTTTTGTTATTTCACTATGATTTAAAAAAAACCAAGACATTTTGAAAATCGCATGTTAGCGCTCAAAAGGCCCGTTAAGGCGATTGACCATTTTCATTTGGCGTGGAAACGCATAGCCGTGAGAACAAACGTTTATCTTCAAGATGTTTTAAAATTGTCTTGCAATTTTCTTTTCGGAAACGATTTGTTCAAGAATAGAAGCATGTTGATTAAGTTATACTTTTTTTACACACACCTCATATACAATTTTAACAGTGATCAAATATCGATAAAATTGACATTTTTCAATAGAAAGCTGCTGGCTTCATAACGAAAAATAGGAAAATGTAACAACTAATAAACATCGATACATTATCTTCGAGGGGGGACGGGGTTTGAAAATATTAACATAAAAATTTAACTCGTTCTCGATAAAACTGATATTTCCAAACGTATAATTTTTCCGCAAGACCTGTCCGGTATCTACAGTTTCCATGATCCCTCTGTTGTTGTTGGCGCGGAAGGATACTTTTAGCGGTTAGGAAGCCACGCCATGCCCTTCACCCTCTCGCCACCCATCCAAAAAACAAGTTTTAGACTTGCACTAGACAGGGCCAAGAGCTTTAAGGTCGGTACCATAAAATTGGGTCGAGCTTTCGTATGAAGTTCCACACACGAACCAGTTTGTGGCCGTCACGAATAAAGTAGCCACAAAGAGTTACTTTCACACTTCGGGATTGGATTACCCTGTGCTCAACTAAGGTACCGCGCAAGAGCCACGGTCGTCTTGTGTGCATTCGCGGACAGCGGGGACTAATTATTGGTTATCTCTACAAATTTGATAGAACTCTCGTCCCGCGAATAAGACATTTCGGCTTCATTTTCACACTTGCTAGCAAGACGGGGAAACAATATGTTTGGTTTAGTTCAGGGATATGTAACCTTTTGGCACTAGAAAGCTTCATCTCACTTCATGGATTCCTCATGAGACCGCACCACACACCTCATGTACAGTACATTTTAAAAATCTGATAGTGCGCCAATTATAAGTAGCCTAAATACATCAGTAATAGTGGTTAAATTGTTTTACGTTATGTTTTAAAAATAACCATTTTAATTTTAATAAATTGAAATACACGACGTTGAAGAATGTGGAGTTTTTAAACATTGACGATATACAATTGATTTTAAAAAAAGTTCAAAAAGACTAGGTTCCCCATCCCTGATTTAGCATCCTGGCATCACCCTGAAATAAAACACCCACATTGTATGAAAAAACTTACCTTCAACAAAATTCACCCCATCCACCGGGCTATGCTAATGTTTTGAAGGGAAAGCGGGACCTTAAAACAATTCTTTTTAGAGGAGAAACCGTTCCCAGGCTAAGGCCTGATTAGTTGACTCTTCCTTTAAGGCCGTGGTGGTGGAAATCCACCCCGCAATACGAGCTAAGAAGACACTCGCTTCAACCAGCATAGGGGTTATTAAGAAATAATCACTCTGAATAGGTTTTTTTTGTAGTCAATCGGTATGGATGGTACCACAGAACCACTCTTTCAAAATATTGATTGCAAACGTTACTAGTATTGACAGTGAAACAATCAATTTAGCCACATACCCTCCATGACTCATATCAAATAACCTTTCGCCACTGAATGGCATGGCACCGCATCCTACTACCTGTTCAGGCTATACACATCATGTACTAATGACACCAATGGATTGGTAATGAGTAAGGTTGAATTTAGATTAAGTGTACTCGCATATGCATGAAGAGAGTGAGTTGAAAACTATTTGAAGAAAATAACCCTCTCAGTACACCCTATCAGGATCGAACTAGAATATAGAATCCAAACGCGAGGGGTTGCAACGATCTGAGAAGCAAAAATTGGGGCCGCACTCCGTAAAAGGCTGTAAACCACTGTCTTAGGTGAAGGACAACTGGTCAGGGTCATCCTCCCACTTCCACGCGATGTTGCCAGGCGTAATGAATTTCGCTCTCTATGGTAATCCACACGGCATCAACTTAATCGGCGAACACAATGCCTGCTAATGTTAGATGGATAACATAAAGTTAATGGTTGGTTTTTTTCTTGGCGTAATTTAAAATCCCTGATAGGAGATGTAGATGGAAGTTACGATGAAGTTACGATTTAAATGGTACATAATACACTTTAGAGCAATGCTTTGTATACTCGTGTCATCTGACATTGTCAACTATTTTGACCGTATGGCATGTATGCACGGCTATGTGTAGACAGCAGCTTTGGCGGCACAAAACGTTGCCTAGAGCACACCATAGGAGGTTGTCTACACGTCGAACACGCATTGAGATGATGTGATGTTAGTGATTATGAAGTTGTGGAGTCAGTGTGAGCTTTAACCTAACTTAAGCCAAATTAACCATATCCTGGTGACCATCGAGATTATATCCCTTAAGGGAAATATACCCAAGGTATCAGCCGAGAATCGAACCCGGAACTCCTAGACTCGTAGTCACGTGCACTGACCACTACATCACAGGGCCGGTCACAGTGTCGATGAATTAGATCTATTAACTTTATCTAACTTTATCTTTATTAATAAAATGAAGAGTTTCTGTAATGAGCATTACCCGCCTCGGTGGCGTAGTTAGTTAACTTGCTTGTTTCGTGTTGAGCTAAACTGCCAAGGACGGGGAGATCGAGATTCGAATCTCTTTCGGGTGAACTGGTGGG
>CABFOV010003450.1:47631-59638 GCA_902141375.1 Timema poppense | reverse complement strand
GGGGGGGGACAGCAACATACAATACCGGACTCTCCCCAAGAATAGCGACTGGATGGCAACCTTATGGTTGTGATATTATTGCTGGGCATTCTCTTAATAGATACATTATTGTTCAGAATTAATCAGACAACTCTCCAACATAGCTTTGTTTGTATATATTTTTATTATTGTAACTATTCAACATTCGGCGAACCTACCCACATATGTGCGCTATCCGTGACACATAGCTTCCGCGAAGCGTCCACATACTCAACGTGATAACACCAGCTTCTAGCCCGCATCACGCTGATATAACCGCAAACAAGACAACTGGTTTTTCTATCTGGTTCATGCCAACTTTTCCACCATCGAGATTGTTCCTAGTCTGGTCTATCATTACTCATACTCATGACTCTTTGTACTGGTAAACGTCACTGGATTGGACAAATCACTCGGTAATGATAAGGATGCCACCCTGATGAACGTGAACTATCCTTTCACTGCCCTGCTTGAAAAGATTGCGGTCACAGAGGCTTTTAATCTGCAAAAATAATTCTCAAATAACTTGGAATGTTCTGTTATGAGCAGGGGTTTAGTAAAAGCCCAATCTACCGTTCGTTTGCCATAAGATAGCTGGAAAAATCTCTTATTACGTATTCATACGTCAGGTAATGTTATTCGTACCATTAACCTTCCCCGTGGTGTAGTGGTCAGTTGGCTACGTACGACCCTGGGGGTCCAGGGCTCGATTCTCGTCTGGTACCTTCGGTATTTTTTCCGAAAAGGAAACTACGTCAACAGCCACCAGGGTTTGGTTAGTGAAACTTAAGTCAGGCTTAAGTGTTTCCACTAGTATCACACCCTCAAACTCACTATCTCCATCCCCTCAAGACATTGAAAGAGCTTCCATGGAAAGGATGTACGACTAGTACATTCGGGCATCACCTGGGCAACGGTGCATTAGTACTGGCTAAATTCTCCACTTATGGGTCACGAATAATGTAGCCCAGACGCGCTACATAATTATTATTATAACTATTATTATTATTATTATTATTATTACCATCTGTACCGTCTGTTTTCCTTTTAAATATATGTTACACCCCAAAAGTGAAACTGACCATTTGATGAATTTGACATTTTTCCGACCATTCCTTGAACTGGTTTCTTCACTTGTCCATTTCATGGGCCAGGAAATACATAATAAGTCCAGTTCATGAATTGGCTAGGACTTGGAAGTCCTCTGTTGCACTGGTGAGTGAAGTCCTTTATTGCACTGGGAGTATGCAATAGATAGTATATTTTTACTATAAACTATTTCAGCTTAGCAAAATCCAACCTTCAATGCGCGAACACATTCTAACTTAATCAAAATGTTTACCTATAAACGCGTGCAAGGTTAGGTTGAGATAGGTTGTAATAATGTTCATTATAAACATTTTGTGGATGGACATTTACGCATGTTCTCATATCAACGATTTTGAGACATTGTTACTTAATAAGTCCGAACACTTTTGCGTCAGTTAGATCAGTAAATATGTGTTACCCACTTCAGTGGCTGCGTGGTCTAACGCGCTACTCTCGCAGTAGACAAGATTGCCGATGACGAGGAGACCGTGGTTCGAATCTCGGTCGAGTGTATTGAAGGTAGTTTTCCACTGTCCCTCCACGCCTATGCGGGTACACTTCCTATTAGTATAACCTTCCTAATCCCTAAAGCCATTAGCGTTATTAGTACACAAGCGTATAACCCGAACGGGTAGTAATAAGCGGTGCCAAACAAACGTGCTTAAAACTATTCTTCATATAAGGAAATAATCAAATTACATTTAAATATGTTGATTTAGTTGAGATTTTCCTTAAAACTGGAACTCGCATCGGTAGGCATGTGGACTAAACGTCAATATCGCCTAATTTAGTTTTACGATGACGGAGGAGGTCGGTGTTCGAATCTCAGACCGTTATACTGTTTTGCCCCCCCCTCCCTCACCCTCCCACCGTCCATGATTGGTTTCCCGTTCTTCCTCCGCACAAGTGTGGATACATTTCCTCTAAACTTTACCTTCCTCACCCTTACTCCATTAGTGTACTCCGGATATCTCAGACAGGTGTTAGTAAGACACGGGTGTGAGATACATAAATGAAAGAGCCTGAAAATAAAAATATTAGCGTTGAATTTGACTAAAAACAGGTTATTTGTCATTTTATCCGCGATCAAGAATTTTGGTTTTAAAAATTTGTCCGCAGAGCAGCTCTATAGTTTATTAATAATTTTAGCAAACATCTGTAAAGCAACAACAATAGTAATATAAACCGTATTTATTTAGGGGGAGCCTGATGTTTCTTCGTTAATGGTGGAGATGCAGGGGACGCCAGAAAAGGCCAGTGTTTTTGGAGGTTTTTTTAATAGCAAAACCCTTTTTTTTTGTATCAAAATTAAACAAATATTTCTCCATTAGAAACATAAATTAATGTTCTTCATATGGTGATATCAACAGTGCGTGGATATCTGTTATGAGCATAGCAGCATTTGATGACAAACTTTTTTAATTAAAATAAAAAATTGTCATTACATTTACAGGATACCTTTGACAGATATTCAATAAATGTTCAGGTCATCATGTGAAGAAAATTGAACTCTATGGTTTTACTGAAAAAATATTTGATTTATTTTTACAAAAAAAAAAGCTATAAAAACTTTAAAAATATCTTTTCTGGCTTTCCCTAACACGTTCTAAATATTATAGTAACCGGATTAAATCTAGTGTTCATTGATACATAATAACACACACGTCCAGGGTTGACCCATTTAATATCTAAATAAAAAATTACAAACCATTTTAATACCAACCTATTCAAACTGATTAGAATAATATTATGGTCAAAATATTATTATTATTAATAATAACATTTCCTTTTTCCGCAGCCTTACAGCGTGGAATTGAAAATACTTAAGTTGTGATCACCTTATCGTGGCTATCTTTAAAACATCACAACTCAAAATTTTCGTATGCTAATTCCCGGAAATTGCCTCCGAGAGAGTAACTATTTAACATAATAGAATTTCTTATAACAAAAACATGAAATGGAATGTTATAAAATATAAATGCAAGAAGTTTTTGTTGTTTTATTAACATATCTTTGCACGAAACTAGTGTTCTTTAAGACATGCACAAGTATGGGAATTATTAAATGTTATACTGAATATGTGATACTGGAACATACATTATTTTGTGTGCTATATATCTAATTTTTCTTGATGATTTGTTGTTAAACATTTTTTCGAAATGTTTGTTCTTTTAATTAACTATCCAAGATGTCAACTAGTCTTACTTAGTGACATGTCAGGTCAGAGTCATGACATTATTATTATTATTATTATTATTATTATTATTATTATTACTATACATATATTTAATTTGTATACTAACATCTTAATTTTAGTGCTAGGTGTCTAAAGATTGTTTGAATCAACTCCTCCCCACCCCCACCCCCCATCTTTCCCCAAGGGTACGCGAAGTATTTAAGGGGGGTACGCGATGTTGCATCACATGTCAATCCACTCCTTGATACAGTCTGTTAGAAATCGTAAATTTACACGAACACTATTTCACGTGGATCATTTCTGATTAAACATTAATGGATATAAAAGAGTTAATAAAAGTTCCTAATACGGAACATTATTGAAATATTAAATGCTATTTGAATAAAAACTGCATTAAAACGCCAGTTTTTTTATTACCCTTTTAGAATGGTTTCACAGATAGGCACTGTGCGCAGATCTTCAATCGGTCAAAAGAGGGACATACTGTAGTTATTAACAAGAAGCTTTGTCGCTTTGTCCCCCATCGTCACCGAGGAAAATTTCGAGTATTCGTTCAAATACGAATGTACCGCACACATTTCTGGCATATCTTGGTCTTGTATTTTCCCTTTTACTCCCATATCTCGCGCGAGACAGGGGTTAAGTTGGACCTTCTATGATGAACGCTCTTAATAAGCCATTTTGAATAACGGTGAACCGTTTTCTCCCCTTTTGTCATTGCTTTGTTTTGCTTACAATTTAAGCCTTATTAAAATTTTGAACGACCGTATATACACTCATTAAAAGCGAAGTTTTTTTTTTATTATTTATTTATTTACTGAAAGGGGAACGTTGATTCGGTTACGGCTCCAAAAGACACACGTGACTGGCGAAAGTTTGGAAAACACTGGCTTAGAGGAAGTGTACCCTCATTAGTATGGACATAGGACAGGATAAAAACAACAGTGAAGATCATATCTAAGAAACTATTCTAAGCTCACCCAGTCCGGATTCCACCGCGTTCCTCATCACAATTTTCTCATAATCTCTCTATACCAATACGAGCACATTTCCTCTAAACTGTCACCTTATCCCTCTCCCCGAGGATAATTCTTTGAGCACAATTGTTTTAATTTTTAAAGGGAAAAAATATATAATTTATAAAATTAGTCTATATATATATTCAGAAAGGGCTTAATAAATTCATTATTATTACTATTATTATTATTATTATTATTATATTACTAAGATTATCATCATCATTACTATAGCAAAACAAGTGACTGTTTTTGACGTGTTCCTTCTGTCTATTACCATAAACTTTATCTGGTAGCTCTGGCCCTGAGCCACCGATACCTCTATGTAGTTTACCCTATGCCCGTTACAAGCGCAACTAGTGGACACCTGCTGCTGTGGCTCTTCTTCCTATTATCAAATTATCTCTCCATTCAGCGTGGCAACTCGCATCAATTATCGGAAAATGGGAAGTCGTAAAACCGGCTGTTCATTTGCAAGTGGACTTTAATTACTCCCTTCTTGCTAATATGGTGTGCACAAAAAAAAAATTAAATCTAAAACATTTACCTGTTTCTAAATTTATATTTTATTGCTTGTTTCCTCTAATTGTTTTTACCTAAGACTGTTTTATTCACCGTGTCTCTCTACCCGTTTGGGGTTTCCGCAAACAGGCTGCTATTATCGATATCATAATGTTCTACCTCACATTTATCGACCGGGCGTAACGAGGTTCTGACTTGACCATTTGGCATTTAATCTGCCTCTCCGGATATTTTTTCCGTGATACCTGGCAAATGCGTTGACCAATTTTAGCGAAATATGGCAGGAACATTATATGAACTTTGACCGAACAACGCACGTACAAGGTTTTTTCGATATAGTTATTGGTTTCATTCTGGAAGCGGCTCAAATATCTGTTTTGATCGTTTCACAAAAACAACCAAATGTCTGGATTAATTTTTAACGAAATTTGGCAAGGAAATTCTTCGCGCCTAGGCTGAACGATGTATGTACTGTACATAGTTTTTTTTCAATCTGATGAACTTAAAATTCTAAGCATTCGATTGAATACTTAGACCGCTTAAAAAATTGACATATATTACAAAGACTGATGTCTTAAAACTGCAGGAGCCACGGTTATTCTCAATGACTATTGAATATAATATTAATTTGGTTTGTGTCTAACTTAATCACCAAGTTAATATATTATCATCTTCAAATCCTAGGAGAAATTAGAGGAGATATTTCAAATCGAAATCCAAAGAGAAATGTTAAGACTGTATCAACGATATACTATAACAATACACCAAACTTTATTTTTAATGTCTTAGTATACTGTATATTATTGATTTGGGTAAACGTTAATTACCTTATTTTATTAAAATGAGTCATAGTGTCGATTGGTTGACTTAATAATGTTCCTTTTTCAAATATCACTGATTTTCCCCACCATCTTCATATGGTTACCTCAAATCAGTGCTCTGGAACCATCCATATGACGCGAAACATCTTTTCAAGAAAAGTTATTTTTATTAAAGGTGTTTATGGAGAAATGTATCTTACATTTGATAACAGTATATTAAATTCTCGACCATCGCTTTTAGTACATCTGTCCACCGAACTTTGGATCCCGAGTTTGATTCTCGGCATGGTAGAAACAAGTATTGTTTAGTCTTTCGATCAATATCTTTGAATTAACGTTGCTGCGTCTGACATAATTAAATCACTTTACAATCGGTTGGTTCTGAAATTGCGCTAACTTAATTCTTCGACAAACACAACACTTAGTAAGTACCCCGACCGCAAATTCTTCACTGGGAAATGGAAATATACAATTTTGCAACATTTTTCTTGGCAATGTTGGGAATCCAACCTTTGACCCCATACTTATCAAAATTATGATTAAGCCTAGCAGTTAAATACTTTTTAAATTAATTAAATAGGTATATCTAAATATTGGTTAAGAAAAACATCAATGTTGATTTATTTTCCCCCTTTTTAAATTAATTACATAGGCATGTGTAAATATTGGTTGAGAAAAACATCAATGTTGATTTATTTTCCCCCCTTTTAAATTAATTAAATAGGCATGTGTAAATATTGGTTGAGAAAAACATTAATGTTGATTTATTTCCCCCCTTGTTTAATTAATTAAATAGGCATATGTAAATATTGGTTGAGAAAAACATCAATGTTGATTTATTTTCCCCCTTTTTTAATTAATTAAATAGACATGTGTAAATATTGGTTGAGAAAAACATCAATGTTGATTTATCCCCCCCCTCCCCCTCAAAGTTAGTTACTTCATCTAAAATTTCCAAACAAATTCAAGGACGTCTCCAGTCACCATGTTCCTCTCATGCTAATGTCCACGTGTCAATGTGTGCAGGTGAAGATGACGAGTGGGGCAGTGACGCTGAAGGTTCCGGCGACAACGGGAGGGAGCCGCCTCTAAGCGAGGCAGGCGCCGAGGACGTCAGCCCGAGCGACAAGACGCAAGTGACGCCGCCTACCCCAAGCGCACCTTCCCCCAGTTCGGATATAGGAGGACCCCGCGCCGCCCCCCAGACTCCGACTCAACCACAGCCTCGCCACCGACCCCGCTCTCCGTGTGTCCGTCGTCAAGGATACTAGTCCCGTGCTGCCATCTCCCGCCGAGCTGGAGTACTTATCCTCGCTGCCACCTGCCTTCCACACAGGTAACTAAGCAGGCCGTAGTAGTTCGCTTCGAGACCACTGGCCGCAGTTGTGGATCGCGCTAGCTATCACTTTCATCATACCGGCTATCAGCGTAATTACGCAAATAATTGGGTAAAGGAAGGGGGAAGGTAGAATTTTGAAGTAACCGCACTTGCTTGGAAGGATATTGGAATTTAATTTAGTAAAGAAAATCAGTACATCGAGCCTGGACTGAAACCTAACCCTACTACTATCACCAGCGTATCATACTAGACGAGACTGACCCCTCTATCCGTGTGCCCACCGTTGGAGACTACCTTTCGAACCTCAGTAAAGACATATTGTATTATAATATATTTAATAGATTATATTCATACCATTTTCAGCCCTCGCTCTTTTTTTTAATAAGAAACCAGCTGGTGTACCCGTTCTTTGCACGGGGAATCTATAAAGTAGCTTTATTTTTAGTATAAAAATTAAGCACAGGAAAAAGTAACAAAATCTTAGACTATATTTTAAATCTTAATCCTTTATTAGTTTAATTATGCTACAAAATATGAAAGTAGTTAAAATAGCAATATAATCTGAAATTGTTTTAAAAGCTGACATTTCTTTCAAAGTTATAACTTCTCTATACACAAAGTGTTGACCTCTTGTCTTTTGGTGCTAGTAAAAATAAAGAATAGTGATAAAGCATTGCATAGTTGTTAAAGATTATTATTATTATCACCGTGTCTTACTACCCGTTCGGTTTATACGCACTTACGCTAATGGTAAGATGATTGTGAAATGAAATTGAAGGACCTACAGTTTAAAGTGGGATCCGAACCACGGTGGAGGCCTGACATTCCCCACATTCACAAGTTGTGATTAATACACGTCTTGTCATAGGTGAAAGAAGAGTTTGGTAATCAGATAAATATGTTCCGGGACTGAGGATTGTTCCTCGGACCCCAGCACAGAAGTCTTGAGACCTTACCTCTAGATCGCCAGGTCACTAGTTGTTAAAGAGTTAAAACAAATTAAAGTTACATAGTAACAGTTAACATTTTGTGAAGGGAAATATTAAGTTTCAACTTTTTTAACCTAATCCAATCCGCTATTTTAAATCCAAAACATTAAATTTCCGATTTTTAGTCTTTTCTAAAGAACATTATCTTAAGACCTATCAGAATTCCAAATTTTAAATCTTTGATGCATATAAGTGTTCGAATATCTCTTGCGGACAGAAAAGTATCAAAACTATATAACATTATAATATTATACATCTGGTTACACTATTTTACGTAATTTATTCTGTTATAATATTAAGATAACCATGCCAAACCTAGGCCTAAACCAAATATATCTACCAATACATTTAAAAAACAATCTTTGAAACAAACGAATGGGATCCATGGAAAACGGGATATTTGCCCAAGAGGGATCGTAAGATATGAGAAAATAAATTATGTACATTGTTAAAAAAGCATATCGAAAAGAAAAGCGCATCATAGTCGAACAAAGAGCATAAATGAAATAATATGCTGTTAAAGGTAACTACCCGCACAATTTTAATTTTCAATATAAAAAGAGAAAGCTATTTTTATAATAGTTTTTGAAATTTTTTGCCCCATTATTTCTCAGAGACAAATTTCCATTATTTTTAATTATTTGTGGTGGTCTTTGTAATACATTATTAAAAATATTCCAATTCTCCACGATACCTAGAAGTTTTTTTATGGTATTAGTTTTTAAGATTTTAGTCACCCTTCTATCCTATTTTACAAATCTTTATTATAAAATTAAAACACTCTCATACCTTTCTAGTTATTTGGGATAGCCCATCCACTTTCCTGATAAATTTTAATTTTCTATGACACCAAAAATTATTGTTCTTTTAGCTTTTGAAAACTTCCATCCTCCAGTCCCCCTCTAAACCCAATCCACTGATCTTTGTTTTTAAATTATAGACGTTCAGACTTTTATAGTTGTTTAAGTTTGTTCCTATACATATATGTAAATATTCACTTTTCCTTCTATTGGGGAAGGGTCGCTATTAACTTAGGATTTTTTTTTTTTTTTAATATTGATGACGGGTAGATCTGGGTTTGGTTCGGGTGTACAAAGGAGATTGTTTCCTCAGTGTTTTACCACTCTCCCTCCACGTAAATACTGGACCACTTCATCTATAGTCTAGTTTTCCTCATCCTTAACACTTTAACAGAATCAGTGTTTAAGTTTTTAGCACGAACCGAACGAATAGTTAAGGCGTATTGCAAAAAACAAACAAATAGGTAAAACTGATAAGAATAAAACCCCGCTTGAGGTGCACATCTTCAGGCATCCGTAAGTTAATTTACAAAGTTTCTCTGTCTTGAAAGTGACATTGTTATCACACAAACGCACACAAGATTATATTTATTTCCTTGCTCTCTCTGGAGTTAAAATTGCCTTTTGATGGGGGAATTAATCTATTTGTCTAAATATCTAGTATGTAAATGTTATATCAACCCAAAGATTTTGAACATTACCTATGTATAAGTCTTATAACGTTAAATAAACACGATTTGCCTTCTAATATGAATACAAGATAATCTACACAAAATATAGGGAGGGGCTGATCTACTCAAGAGTCTGGCTCGGCGGACTTGACTCGTGAGCCGGACTAGGTCAAATTTCACCACACACGTTCTCTAACCAGCACAAAAGGGCAGGGGTGCACCCATGGGGAAGGGAGGGGGGCTTTTAGGGGGTCCCCCTCCAGCTGAAGGGCCTCCCCCCCAAAATTAAAAATATTACAAAAATATGATTATAACTATTTTCACGGAAAATCGTGAAATTCCCGTAAACAACAAAGAGATTATTTCACTGTTGAAGGAAAAATAGGGAGGATTAGACCTTTTGCTGTAAATTGTATATATTTGAAATGTGTGAAACCAAACGTCGAAGAAGGGCAGTCCTTGTTAACACTCTGTGCTATCAGTTAATTATATTTGGTTTAATCATATTTAATATAAAACAAATAATTGTGTGCATTAATTAGGGCTTTTCAAAGGAAAACCTTTTTGGGTTGATTTTTAATTTTACTGTAAATTTGCACTTAAATGAAAACTGGACCAGTGATATCGTAACATTTTCTAGAAATGGTTTAAATCTTTACTCTTTGAACATAAAGTGTTTTAAGTGGGTACAGTAATTGAAACTATTATTTTAGAAAAATTATGTAAAGACTATTGTACCAGGAAGAGGGAAAGGGATAGTTGATATTATTAGGGCCTATATACCCCCACCCCCAGCTGCAAATCCTGGGTGTGAAGAAGAATGTTTAAACACGAACCTGTCAACCAGTGGCGTACACAGGGATAGGGTAGGCCAAGGATATGATTTTGCTACAAATTAGTTTAAATATTACCATTTGCATTCCTTGAAATAAAAAAAAATATTAACGACACTTTTTAGGGGGCATTGCTGATTATCTTTACTAGCCCCCTACTTCGAATCAAATTTCCAAAATATTACATTAGTTGGAATATATAATGGTACAATTATAAAAATAATAATTTAAAAAGGTTACCTGGTGGTCTAGGGGTAAGGTGTCAGACCTCTGTGCTGGGGGTCCGGGGTTCAATCCTCGATCCTGACACAAATTTGTTTAGTTGCCAAAACCTTCCTTCACCTCTGGCAAGACGTGTATTAATCACAACTTGTGAATGTATGGAATGCCAGGCCTCCACCGTGGTTCGGATCCCACGTTAAACTGTATGTCCTCCATTTCATCTCACAATCACCCTACTATTACACATTAGCGTAAATACGTATAACCCGAACGGGTAGTAAGACGCGGTGCTAATAATAATAATAATAATAATAATAATTTAAAAGCTGCCCCCCAACTCAAAATTCTGGGTGCGCTCCTGCGAGCAGACATACAACTTTCCTCGAACATATTAATATCTACTCTGGGAGTTTGTCGAAAAACGATTTGCAGCCAAGGTGATCATTTTAGACGGATGTGACATAAAATAATAATATATATTTAAACGAACACCAAGACCGAAAAAAATTTATTGAATTTTACATTTAATATGTGAATACAACATTGATCATATGGTTTAAAACAAAACATTTGAAAAACATCAATTTTATTGAATTTTAAAAGAAAATATATAGTCTATATGTTAACCGAACGTACAGGCTATATCCATGCGAGATTTCAGCGCAATCGGTACACTGGTTTGGGAGTTAAAGAGGAACATAAAGAAATCAACTCATATACATTATATATAATACTAATTTGACAGCCTCTGTGGGTCGAACCCGGGACCTCTGGATCTGAAGCCAGGAGCTATGACCACTAGATCACACTTGGCAATATATTTTTTTAAGTAAAATCTACGATTGTAGACGGTCTAGACGGTCACATACACCTATTAAACATTCAATAGGGGTCCGGAAATGCTTACGTTAGATGACAATGTTGATTCATGAGACTTAAACACACTCACGTAATGAAAGCTGTGATGGACCGAGGAGCTATTTACATTCAAATATTATGGTAAACACCAGTGTTGTGGCGTGGAGTGTTGTCATGGTAAGCAGAGCTTGTCCAAACAGTAGCTATGAATAATGTTCTCATCGTTCAGTAGAACATTAATTGGTCAGGTATCGATGAAAATCATATTCACGTGTGAGGTTTGTAGCGCGGACTTGGTATGTAATATTGGTCAAATGGGAACAAACTGAGCAATATATATAAAACGCCGCATCTTACTACCCGTTTGGTTTATACGCTAATGGTTCTAGGGTGTGGAAGGATATATTTAGAGGAAGTGTACCCACATTTGCGTGGAGGGTGAGTGGAAAACTATTTTGTAAAAACCACCCTCAGTACACCCGACCGATATTCAGACCTCGATCTCCCCGTCATCGGCAGTATAGTATATCGCGAGAGTAGCTCGTAGACCATGTGGCCACCGAAGTGGGTGGGAGAGATATAAAATCACAGGTTGCCACGTGGCTGGGAAACAGGAAAAACACAGGGATTTT
>CABFOV010003450.1:36727-47535 GCA_902141375.1 Timema poppense | reverse complement strand
AAAAAAAAAAAACCCTCGAAAAACAACTGCAATATTTGGGAATTTGGGACATTAAATTTCAAGCTCTAACTAGTAGCATTTGCATAGAAGAAAAAGTGAACTGAAGAAGTAAGCACACGGATTCAAGTGTATATCTTATCACAATCCCCTCTTACCCCTTACCCCGTTTATCCTTGAAATTTTAGTTGCATATCGACTGCATACATTTCCTCATCAAGATCAAATCGATTTCTTCTAAATATCAATGGCATGACTTCACAAGTTTGTCGATTTGATCACAAATGAGATTTAATTCCTCTATCAATCTAAAGTGTCTGGGAACCGCCTCAGTGGCCGAAAGGTCTAAGGCGTCATCCTCGTTTCGTTTTGGACTAGTCTGCTGGTGATGGGAAGCTCGGTGTTCTAATACTGGTCTGGTCTACTGAGAATGGTTTTACCTATTTGGTTTCCCACACTCCTTCCATGCAAATGCGGCTATATTTACCTTTAAAATGTTTAATTCCTCATCCCTACCCCATTAGATTAATTATATTTTTTTCTGATAAGCTAAACAGGTATTAAGATGCGGTGATATAATGTATAAACAAAGTATATAAAAAAAGCCATTTCGAATTAAAAAAATAGTGGCAACCATACAAATTTGAACATGCAATGCCCACCTTGTCAACCCTGGATGACACGACACTTATGAACTCACATAAAATAAAACAATACCAATTTTCAATTTAGGTAATATTACCTAAAAGTAATCTAAATGATATTTTAATGCAACATCTACACAATCTTTTGTTTACAAACCTTGTAGATTGGGTCAGAGAACTTAATTATTTATCAAAATAACAGCTTTTCCACTCCATGATTAATGTGACATAAACGCAATCTTTTGTTTACAAACTTTGTAGATTGCGTCAAAGAATTTATTTATCCAAATAACAGCATTTCCACTTATCATGATTAATGTAACTCTTTTGTTTACAAACTTTGTATATTGGGTCAGATAATTTATTTATAAAATAACAGCATTTCCACTTCATAATTAATGTAACATCTACACAATCTTTTGTTTACAAACTTTGTATATTGGGTCAGATAATTTATTTATCAAAATAACAGCATTTCCACTAATCATTGCATGCTTCATCATCCAGGTGTATAGTAAAAAAAAGCCTCTTAGACTCTTAATCTGGTAAAACACTTTGTTTTTAATGGCATATTTTGAACCCGCTATTATATAGTTCCATTGCTTGTGACTGTATTAATTAGCGTTGTGCCTTGGAATGTTGCCAGGGTAAGCAGAACTGGTTAAAACTGTACCTGTGATAATGTTCTAGCCCTCTCGGTCCCCATTTGATCAATCATACAGAGGATCTTCTCTACATACCTCACATGAGAATGTATTTTCGTTGATACTTTGCCAGAGTGTTCTACTGAGGGATGAGAACATTTCAAACCAACTTTCCTTAACCTGGCAACAAGCCACGACAAGCCACTGGTATCAATTATAATACGAACATTATTTTCCTGACTAATTTTGTCACAGCTCAGAGTTACAAATACTGACATATTATGATCCTCTCGACAAATACTAACTTAATATGTTCATAAGGTATAATTGATGGTGGTTTCGGGAATAGCTGACGGTAGGCCGGGATGGTGTAATTCTGACCTAGGAATCTGACTTTCGATATCCTTCCATGTAAAATTTCTTTATCAATATTTATTACCCTCATCTCTGTATACAAACGCTGGTATATGTACTTAAAATTTGCCTTCATCATGTTTCCTAAGGGTGTACACGGGATTTTTGATTTATTTTTAATATTATTGATTTTTGTTGGGAAACCTGTTTTACTCTCAACAAGCTTTTGTTCGACAATATACTTTGTTAGGGATCTTAGCTAATATTTTCATTGCTATATAAAACAATACTAACATATATATTTAATTCTAATTGATAAAAATAGAAATCAATTGAAAGAGCAAAGTTAAGCCAAAAAATTTTTAAGTTGTGAAATAATTATGAAGATAAATATTTGAGTCTACTTATCATAAAAGTATATGGTTTAAATAAAGGATTGTGATAAAATAAATTTTGAATAAAACTTAAAATATAACACTAGACATTATACATACACATTAAAAATGTGAGTCAAAGCAACACATACATAACCAGAACAAAACATATTAAATACATGTATTAAAGAAATGAGTCAAACTTATAATAAAATGTATAGTATTGATAAAATACAATAAAGTTAATTACAAAGAAGTTAAAGAGTTTGAGAAATGATGCCTATTCTTTTATGAAAACTTGTGAGTTACTTATTCTTGTATTTCAGGAAATTTATGCTATCACAATTCAATAACTAAAAATATTAAAGAGACATGTGTCCAAAAGATATAAGAATATTAGAGGAACAATGTAATATGGTGTAAAAAGATATGTATAAGTTTAATTAACAAAAATGTGATTATAAAGATATGTTTAATTAACAAAAATGTGATTATAAAGATATAAAGAGGTTAATAAAAGTTGAAATCTATTTTTATCTTAGAGGTTTAATGCCCTTGTTCCTTTTTTAATTCTGGAGTGAGATTGTCACGACATGATTCGGCGCTGCAGTGGCACCATCCTCAGGTCTAGATGAGAAAAAGAGTTAACGTAAGTTGTGGCACAAACACTCAATGTTAGCCAATACAAAGAAAAACGAAATTGACTTAATATAAACCAGAAAACTTTACATTTATAACTGAGAAAATGAAATATCATAATTACCTAAAAAAGAATCCTGAAATGAGTTCCTACTACGACGAATCGAATTGTAGTTTAATTCAGTTCTATTCGATTCGTCGTAGTAGGAACTCATTTCAGGATTCTTTTTTAAGTAATTTTGATATTTCATTTTCTCAGTTATAAATGTCAAGTTTTCTGGTTTATATTAAGTCAATTTCGTTTTTCTTTGTATTGGCTAACATTGAGTGTTTGTGCCACAACTTACGTTAACTCTTTTTCTCATCTAGACCTGAGGATGGTGCCACTGCAGCGCCGAATCATGTCGTGACAATCTCACTCCAGAATTAAAAAAGGAACAAGGGCATTAAACCTCTAAGATAAAAATAGATTTCAACTTTTATTAACCTCTTTATATCTTTATAATCACATTTTTGTTAATTAAACATATCTTTATAATCACATTTTTGTTAATTAAACTTATACATATCTTTTTACACCATATTACATTGTTCCTCTAATATTCTTATATCTTTTGGACACATGTCTCTTTAATATTTTTAGTTATTGAATTGTGATAGCATAAATTTCCTGAAATACAAGAATAAGTAACTCACAAGTTTTCATAAAAGAATAGGCATCATTTCTCAAACTCTTTAACTTCTTTGTAATTAACTTTATTGTATTTTATCAATACTATACATTTTATTATAAGTTTGACTCATTTCTTTAATACATGTATTTAATATGTTTTGTTCTGGTTATGTATGTGTTGCTTTGACTCACATTTTTAATGTGTATGTATAATGTCTAGTGTTATATTTTAAGTTTTATTCAAAATTTATTTTATCACAATCCTTTATTTAAACCATATACTTTTATGATAAGTAAACTCAAATATTTATCTTCATTATTATTTCACAACTTAAAATTTTTTTGGCTTACCTTTGCTCTTTCAATTGATTTCTATTTTTATCAATTATAATATATTTTGTTCCTTACTACATCCAATTATGTTTTTTATGAATATATATTTAAGTTTTAATGATTTATTAGTAAACTCTTAATACACTTCAATACCTACAGAGTTTTTTTTAAACACCGCGTCTTACTAGACAACCTATTCAGGTTGTACTCATATAATTATGAGTAGATTTACTACGCTAGTGTACTAGGAATGAGGAAGGTTGAATTTATAGGATGTATACCCGCATTTTCATGGAGGAAGAATGGAAAACTTTTTAGGAAAAATGACCCTCATTATATCTGATCGGGATTCTAACCCCAATATCCCTGTCATCGGCAGTCTACTTTATTTTAAGTGACGCATTAGATCATGCGGCCACCCAAGCAACCAAGGTCCTAAAATGTTTATTTTAAAACAAAAGTTTGTTTATATAAAGCATACAAAATTGTTTACCAATAAAAATATATTTGTATACACAATTAAACATTAGCGTGTACAGTACACCATAAACTACAGTAGTCCCATGGCTTCTTTGGTGCTGACTGACATCTCACAGCTGACAGCTAAAAGCCTTGAAAAGTCACCAGAAAAAATTATGTATCCCTACGCCTAACCATATGATCTGCGAAAACATATGTTTAGTAGCTGTCGCTTTTGACAATCAAAATTTAGGTATATACCTAAATGTTGACTGTCAGAAGTCAGCTGTGAACTGTCAGTCAGCACCAAAGAAGCCATGGGGATACTGTATGTTTCTCAAGTCAAACTCGCATTTGCATTGGCCCGTTCCATAAGTAGAAAGACCTGCGCTGAATGATCACAAAATATCATCCGCAGCTTGACTCGATATCTGCATCCGTCGATATGTTCTTATGTCTCAAAAATAATAGGCTAACCGAAACACCAATAAGCATTTTTGAAGAAGAAATTACATTTTATCCTCAAGAGTAATAATCATAAACGTGTGTGGGGAATATTTGAAATAATATTGTTATATAAACATAAACAAGTTGTAGTTGATATGTTATTATTGTTAACAACCCCCCTAACCCCCCTCCCTCTTCAGAATAAGTGATCATGCACAGTTAAATGCAAAACAATTTGTTTTTACAATGCTGTTTATAAAACAATAAAATTAAAGTTGTTTGTAAATATCCACAGCTTTATCCGCAATCCGAGTTTTTATAGAATTTGCATCCACCTTGCTAACATGATTGCGAATTTACGAATGCGTGCAGTTCTATCTATCTTTCAGACCAAATCAAACTAGCTAATGACTAATATATTATTTTTCCTCCCCAGCCCTTGCGACCTTTTGTTTACCGCCACTACCAGAAGTTCAAGTACCTCCCTTGTCGACGTCGTCGTCCGCTGCTGGGACCTCGCGCTCAAAACAAGAGACTGCCGACAACAGGCAAGGTGAGGCCTTTGACCCTCTCTGTCAGGATCACTAGTTATACGACATTTTAAAATGATGCAACCAAAATTGTATTTAGTGGGGGTGTTGGGGACGTGAGAAAAATCCAGTGTATTTGCAGTTTTTATTACAAAACTCTTTTTTTTGGCCGAAATAAATAAAAAATTATCCAGTAGAAGCATAGAGTTTAATTTTCTGCACATGGTAATATCCACAGTTGTTTAATATCGGTCGTGAGCATAGAGGCATTAGATGACAAACTTTGTAAATTAAGAGAAAAAGTTGTTAAATTCCAGGACACCCTTGACAGATATTCAAGAACTATTGAGGTCACCACTTAAAAGAAAATTAAATTCTATGTTTCTACTGTATGATTTATTTTGACCAAAAAATGTTTTGCTATAAGCACTGAAAAAACATTTGAGTTTTTCTCGCTTCCCCTATTTCCCCTACCTTCCCACCTTACCCCACCCCATGGGTAGCGTGTAGCTTAGGTGAGACAGCTCGAGCTAGGAGTCGCACCGTGGTGAAATTTTCTCTTGTCTTCTTCTAGAGAAGGCAATGGGATCGTGACCAGGGAAACCAGCTACAATCTATTTTTATAATAAAATTGCATTAAAAAATATATAAAACCAAATAAATATATTTCACTGATTCCAATTTAGCTGTTGTCAAATGAAAATGAAAAAAATAGTACCCCAATAAGATTTAATAATCGAGCGCAATCATTTATTTATTTAATATTTATTTGAAGTGAGTGTGAGATGAACTCGTTTGTGAAATATATATATATTTTTTTAGAATTTGTCTTACATAAGATGAATTCTGCTCCCCCTTCACCTCTAAGGTAAACGTAAGAAATTATAAAATACTGACCCCCACCCCTCCACCTCTAAGGTAAACGTAAGAAATTAGAAAATACTGAGCCCCACCCCTCCACCTCTAAGGTAAACGTAAGAAATTAGAAAATACTGACCCCCACCCCTCCACCTCTAAGGTAAACGTAATAAATTAGAAAATACTGAACCCCACCTCCCTCCCAAACCATTTAGGAATAACAACTTCAGCACACCTGAACAGTATTTGAACCCGGACCTCTCCGGTACCTCCAAAACAAACTAGACAACACTGACACATTGGTCTTCGTGCCCACCGATGCGTATAAATAATATGTTACTTTTGGTTGACCAGAAGACCCTATATCAGTTTCTTCTTGGATTATTGAGGTACAGATTACGTTAATTTAATCCGTTCACCGCCAATGTTATCCAAACTAGTGCTAATTGTTGCGTTGATAAATTAATTCTAGTCACACAGATAGAGCATTGCATTTGGCCACATAGATAGAGCATTACTTTGAGTCACAGCTCAATATCTCAATCACGATGTCTTATTGAGTCACAACCCTAGGTCTAGATTTAGTTCACTGTTAAATGTGAGTCTTTGCAATGAACTACGGACGGTACGGCAGTCTAGGGTAGATTCTTCTGAGAGATGTTTGTATATTAAGCGCGTGTTGAAACCAAGTATTTTTATTGGGTGTAAGTTTTTTATTGTCGATCTGATCAGTTTTACTGGGGAAGGGGAATTATTTTTATGGTATCGCGTCTTACTATCCGTTAGAGTTGTACGCTCATGTACTAACTGCACTAATAGTTTTTAGGGAATAAGGTTATATTAATAGGAAGTGTACCCGCATTTTAGTGTAAAGAGAGTGAAAAACAATTTTGGTAAAACCACCCTCAATATACCCGGCCGAGATTCGAACCCCGATCTTCCTGTTATCGACAGTCTAGTCTAACACTAGAGTGACGCCTTAGATCATGCGACCATCGAAGCAGGTATGTAAGTTGTTCATTGTCGATCTGATCAATTTTTATCGGGGAAGGGGAACTTTTTTTTTTTTTAGCACCGCGTCTTACCCGTTAGGGTTATAAGCTTGTGCGCTAACTACACTGACGTGTTAGGGATTAGGAATGCCAATTAGGAAAAAAATACACCCAACCGGGATTCTAACCTCGGTCTCTCTATCATCGGAAATCCAGTCTGTCGCGACCATTCTACCACCAAAGGAGGTGATTTTACTCTATAATCAGGATATTTTAAAGTAATATTACAAAGTTTGTTGCGGTCATTTTCATAACTTTAGAAAGATTAAAATATGAATACAATTGTATGTTTTAACTAGAAGTAAATATAAAAATGATTTGTTTTCATGTCAACATTTGAGCAACAATACTGAACCATTAAAATAACATTCTTTTCATTGTGTGATTTTCATAATTTCACTTTCTTACTGGGTTTTAAGTTAAATATTGTTTTTTTATAAACATTCAAGTATTAATTTTTTTTTCACCCCCAAACGTGTTAATGCAGTGGTTCCCAAACGTTTTCGGGCAAACGCCCTCTTCGTTACATAATCTTATCCCCATTCCCCATACCCTACCCTTAAAATAACTATTCATAAACGCGCTTCAGTGGCCGAATGGTTTAAGGCGTGATTCTCGTGTTAGACTCGTGTTACTAATTATGGGGAGATTGATGTTCGGATGTGGTTTTTACAAAATGGTTTCCCACTTTCCTACCAAATAAAACGTTCCCCCCCCCCCTTTTTTTTAGAATAGTGGTTTGCACGTTCCAGTAAGGGCGAAAATAACACAGCACATTTTAAAATAGTAACATTCATTGGCCTTTTTATTCAAAATCAGATTAAAACCCTTTCAGCTTTGTATTAATTAAACAAAATTCATGAAATATTCAGTGATACCAGCTTTTCAAAATTTAGTAATCATTTAGCAAGTCTCTTGGATACCACATTGGCACATTTAGTGACTACCGTAGTTTAATATTCAGTTAAATTTGAAGTATTTACATCAATTAACCTTTTTGGTCAAAATAAATAAAATATCACTTTAATAGATACGTTTAGTTTAATTTTCTAGGTAAAGTAATATCACCATTTTTTAAATATCTATCACGCACATAGAGTGGTATTTGGAAAGGATTCTATCTCCCTATTGATAACGTTTTTGTTCAAATCCAAGTCATAAACGTGACAAATATTCAAGAACTTTTGGGATTAATGTGTAGAAAAATAAACTGAAAATATCTACCAAAGCAATATTTTATTTATTTGGCAAAACAGGTTTTTGTTTTTGCGATAAAAGCTGTAAAAATATGGACCTTAATTTGTAGTCCCTCCCACTACAACTTAATTAAGGGAATTGAATAAGCTACTGTTAGATATTTAAAACTTCTACTCCATATTTTTGAGTTATAACATATTATAGTTTGTTTGGAAAAAAACTTTTTTTTCTTACGACTAATACCATGAAAACTATAGACAACTCATGTTTCCGCTCTTAACATGAATATGTGTATATGTATATATATATATATATTACGGTATTTGATTGCATGGAAAAGTTAACAAAGGTTATATATATATATAACCTTTGTTAACTTTTCCATGCAATCAAATACCGTAAAATAACGATGACACTGCAAGCGATGAATTATATCCCAGTGAATTCCTAATGTTTTGTATGACTGTACTGTGCGGTGTGTTTAAAAGCTGTGTTTGTGTCTGTCTTGTCTCGTGCAGTTCCTGTGTACATGTGTACTCCATGTGGGATCAGATTTAGCTCCCTCAGCACGCTAGAGGCACACCAAACCTACTACTGCTCCCATCGACTCAAACAGAAAGGTAATGCGCTCAAATACTAGGCTTATGGGTTTCAGGGAGGGGGAGGTTTTTGTTCTGATGTGTGCTCATCAGGATACACAAGGAATAAATAATCTACTGTAATGTTCACTGGCGCACCCAGAATTAAACTTAGGGGAAAGGGGGCATAGATAATATTAATTTTGGTACTTTATTGCAAATAGGAGTTTTCAGGATATTTTTAATGTGTATTTAACGGTTGAGCTGTTGTGTGTTATGTCATAAATGTCGTCGTTAAAATGAAGGCTATTCATCCGACCTATCTTTGGTGCTGTACCTATATTATAAGGTAGGGTTACAATCACTTTTTATAACGAATAACAATACATATAAAATAATAATATTAATATAGGAAAATGTTTTTTAGTGTTGACGGCAAAAAATTTTTTTAGTATTTTAACATTTTTTCTTCCTACCATAACTCTACTACTGATATGTTTTAAGCTTTTATTAAAATTATTTTACATCTTGGGGAAGGTGGGCATTGTTTTTTGGTCAACTTTATTACTGTTTGATTCTATTAAAATCTTTACTTTTTCTTGAACAGTTGATATTCATTTTGTGTTTTTTTCCCGTGCTTCGTATTTTCACTATCCGCATATTTATACAAATGAGGTAGTTAGATGAGGAAGATAATGAAATGTACCCACATTTGCCTAGTGTTGGGAAAGTACCCATTCACCTGACTTAGATTCACTGTCACCGGTAAGCCAGACGAGACTCTGTGCCACACTGGTTACTGAGAGGATGTCGTGATTGTTCCAGGGCGTGGTGACAGCGACAGTGACGAAGGTAAAAGCATTAGTTCCCTCCCTTCCGTGACCGAGTCCAACATGCAGTCTCGCGGGGCGGAGGAGAGTCTAACGGAGACAGGCCACGAGAACAACAACTGCAAGTCCGCACGCACTGGGAAACAGTACGCCTGTCCTCATTGCTCGTACAGTGCCGACAAGAAGGTCAGCCTGAACAGGCACATGCGCATGCACTCCTCCTCCCCCGCCCCTAGCGTCCACACCCCGACCATCAGCAACGGGTTGTCCGGAGGTCAAGGGGAGATACCGCCCCCGGAGGTCGCCGCCAACATGCTCAACTCCCCTCATCTCGTCGACAGGTACTGCCAAGACTGTGACATCCGGTTCTCCTCCATTAAAACCTTCCGGGCGCACAAACTCCACTATTGTAGCACGAGGCTACGTCGTGAAAGGCACCCCTCCCACGATGACGGGTCTGTCCGTGTCGAAGGCCTCCTCCGCGGTGGGGTCTGGACCGTCGTCCCCGGTGGATGTGACGTCGCGCACATCCCCCGGTTCCCCGCCGGGGTCCCACGACCCGTCCAGTGTCAGGAATCCCCACCACACCCCGCAATTACCACCGCAACCGTTCCTCGCCCTCCCGACGAACCCCATCCTCATCGTCCCGTACTCGTTGTTCCAAGGGGCCAGCCTTCTCACGGGCCCGGCCACCTTGGGACTGCCGTCCAATGACACGGCCTGCATCCTCCTGCCAAACGGGACGTTGCAGCCCATGGCGCAAGGCCTGCTCTCTCAGCCCGGGGCTTTGCCTGCTGCCCCTGTCAAGGAGGAGTCCGAGTCTGCTGCTCAGAGAAGATCCGCCATAGTGAGCCTACAGAGCAGGGAGCCTGGATCTTCGAACGAACAGGTAGGGAACCAAGCATAGACACAGGAGTCGAACCCGGGACCTGCTCTAAGCTATACAGGTGTCACTACTGAATAACGTGGGTAGCTCACTAATAAAGTTCAATTTTCACACCAAGAGCCATATCTGACAGCTATAATAGCTTATAGATCTACTTCCACCTATCTATATACGTAAAGTCATGTAATCCATAGCTGCCACTTTTGATAGCTATTATTACCAATACCTATAAAATAACACAAATAAAATAGTAACATGTTATAAACCTCAAATAAAAAAAAAGTGTTTGCATTCCTCCTTCTTCCCCCCCCCC
>CABFOV010003450.1:0-34853 GCA_902141375.1 Timema poppense | reverse complement strand
GGTATGAAACCATCCACCCCCTCCTCCCATACTCTAATGGTATTTTTCTTGATATCACATGAGGCGTTGTGTGCAATAAGGGCGAATTCATCAACGGGCCTTTTTTTAATCTCTCCATCGTGTTCAGGAACACCTGCAGTGCATGCTCATACTTCTAATTTGTGGAGTTCGCCCTTCCTTAACCCTCAAAATAAGGGTTTAAAATATAGTCGATTCGCTTTTGAGCGTTCACCATAAGGGTGAACTCGGACTCCCCTCCCCGACATTGAAGGGCCACCCTCCCTCTTAGCTTGCAATTGGAGGTCACAAGCAAATCTTCGCCTCCACAACACAAGTCGGTACACTCTCAACTAGTACGAAGCTAGTTTTTTTTGTTTATTGTAAAAACTTTGCTGTCGAGTGCAGTGGAGCGTTATCCTCATAAAAGAATTAATAATAAAGATGACACTCAAGTTTATTATGTTGTTTAAATAGCTTTATTAATTTTTTCGCAGTCATTTTTCCGTACAGTATTCTTGTATTCAAAGGTTATAATAATCAGTATTATATATTTTTCAATAATTCTGTTTTTGCTAAACTGATTTTTGTTTGTTGGTTGTAGTCATCCATTCACTCACACATTAGAGGTAGGAGGGGAATATGGGCCAGAGGGGAAGGGGGGGAGGGGGGGAGGGTATGCATCTTGACTCTGGGAAATTGCATAGGTACAATTTTATTGCTCCTAAAATGAACAAAATGAGACACAAAAACTTTTTGTTGAGTTCGCCTGGCTCAAAAAGTTTCAAAAGGATTTTTCTCAAAACATGCTCCTGTTGAGTTCGCCCTTCTAGCACGCAACATCTCATATCCAGTGACGAGGTGTGTCCTTAATGTCAGGATACATGTTGGGTTTCAACATCTCATAGGATACCTACTTCACGACTAATCAAATTTTCACTTTTGCGACAGTAAACAAACATATTTAAAATGTTGTAATCAGTAAACCATGTACTGATATAGTGGAAATTTTATATAAAATTGCTTAAATGATGATAATTGTCACTTATTTGTAAACAATCAATTTTTTGTTAACATTTAAAGGATCTTATCCAACGGTCCAAAAGAGACATTTTTCGAATTGAACCTTTTTAATTTGATAAGTTTTCATGGCATCATTTTTCATTTCTATGGCAACATGTTACATTGACTCTCTGCTTCCTTTTTACCAGGAACCCCCAAGCAATCTCTCCCAGATTCTTTTGGCTGCTGTCGCCGCGGCAGGGCACAGTGAAGACAACAATGGGGCAATGCCACTCCGATCCCCTCTCTCATTAAACTACACATCAAGTAAACATTCTTCCAAAAACAACCCACACAAAGCTTCCACTCACTTACCTCCTGTCATTCCATCCTCCCTTCTGCTAGGAGGTCCTCACTCATCTTCTGAACTCCTGGCTACCCAATCCCTCCTGCCGCTCATTAGTCCCGAGATAGCTCTCAGAATGGCCTCTGAGCTGCCGGGACAGCAGGGCCCTCAAGTCCTCGTCAAACAAGGTGTATCCAAGTGTCGTGAGTGTAACATTGTTTTCTGCAAGCACGAGAACTATGTGGCCCATAAGAAGCACTACTGCTCTGCGAGGATGGACAGCTCGGGTGTAGGGGACGAGCAGGGCTCCAAGGCGCCAAGCCCCGTGGCCGTTGCGGGCTCACCGAGTGGTTCCAACTCGGCCGGTTCACCGACTCACAGCGGGGGAAAGTCGAGCCCTACGGGAAGTGGTGGACCTGGACCTCAGAAACCTACGCTGTTCCAGTTCATCTGTGCGGCGTGTGGCATCAAGTTCACCTCGTTTGATAACCTGACGGCTCACCAGGCATACTACTGTCCCAAGAGGGTGGATGTGTTGGCCAAGACTGTGGAGGGTGGGACGGAGAAGGCCAACAGGAAGTGTCCCAAGTGCAAGGTAATTTACAAAACAAGGTTAATAAACAATTTTAGGCACGAGTGAGAATGGCCCACACATAAAACCAGGCACTCATTTGTAACTGATTTGTAGCTGTTTATAAAATCATGAAAACAATTCTATACATGCATCTTAATTTTAACGACGTACTCATGTAGGTATTCAGTATGGACAAATAAACATATTTTTTTAAAACTACATTTTCTTCTTAACATTAATAAATGAAGCCACAAAGGCTAAAATGTTTCTTTCTACTATAATTGTTTCTTCATCCTGATTTTTATTAACTTTTGAAACTCTGACTAGCCTTTTCCTAAGAAATCTCTTAACTTTCTTTTTAATTCATCTACTTGATAGAAATTTAGGTACTAGGGAAATTGTTTTTGATGTGTTTGCTATGGTGATTACACATGAGTAAAACTTACTTTTCTTTATTCATGTCCAATATCGCTACTAATATGGGTCTGAAAGAATATGATTTGCAGTAAGAAACTAATAAATAGTAACCAACAATTATTGTTGGTTACTATTTATTAGTTTCTTACTGCAAATCATATTCTTTCAGACCCATATTATTTATATTATTACTGCCCAAAATAACGTGAACACAAATAAGCATAATCCACAGTCAACAATGAAGTTATTGGAACAAAAATAGGATTACAAACTTAATATATGTGTGTGTGTTGTTAACAGGTGAGATTTTGTTCACATGCTTTAATTATCAAACAGAGAAACAATTAATTTACTATGAGCCTACCTTTGCGAATGGTGACAGAGTACCTGGAGTGATGAGATGATAGCTGGGGTTCCCCGATCTTGTTTCTTGAGCACTTAATAATTATTTTACACGAGAGAGTTTCATGGCTGTGTACCTCGAGACTAAGAGACGCTTGAACACTGTTTTTCCGTTATACTAAGAAAAAGCGCGGGATAGGTGAGCCCAGAGCCATTAAGAGAGAAGGGTCAATGCGCTGCTGACACCTAGTGCTAATGAATATAATTAATTACAAAAAAAGAGCACAGCTGGCTCAGTAGGTATATTCATACTAAACAATGTGTGTTAATTAAAAACTACTCCAACAATCAAGTGACTGCATGTCTAATTGAAAATGGCACACCAATTTTAAGAACTATGAAGTGGATGGGGTAATAACTTTCTCTTCCTTCACTTCTAACTCAACAGTACATTTAGGAGATAAAAAAATTTAAGGGTAGATTATGCCAGAAACAAGACAAATTCACATAACTAATTTTGATTGACAGAAAATAAATGCATTTAACATATCTACTTATCATCATCATCATCATCATAAATGGTTTTCAGCGTGTGGTTGGGTAAGTTCTGTAAAATGCCTGTATCTTCCTCTCTCTTTTCACACTCTTCCTTCCTTGCACATTTGCTGTTACCTGCTCCTCCCATCTTTCTCTCTTTTGGTTTCCCTTGCCTTTTATTTTCCATCCTCATTACATGTCCACATCATCTCAATCTGGCTTTCTCTTATATCTTATATCTCCTAAACTACTTGTTCCCCAACTCTATATTCTTGTTTATTAGATTATCTGATAAATGTTTACCTTTTTATTTAAAATCCTAATCGCTGTGAGGACTAAGCTACTTTTTATGAAAAAGCGGGGTGCTCAGAACTCCTGACTCCCTGATACAGTGTAACTGTGTTTCAGTTATTTTACATGGGTGCTTTAAACCACAAACTCACTGTTTAAATCCCCAGGGACCACACTTGTTTCAAATCTGTAATTTAATATAGTTGGAAACTCTTACAATTGATGTAATATTTTATGTAACCCAGATGTACAGTAATATATTAATATAAAATATGAGTAGTTAAATTCGAATGACTATATTAAATCCAGGACGTTAGCCCACAATCGAGCTATACCAACTGAGCGTCCATCGCCATTAGCAATGATGGTGCTAACATTTTTGGATAGAGGGTGTCATGTGGTCAGCACAACGAGCCATCTGGCCATTAATCTCAGTTTTATTGATCAAAGCTGCTACTTATTTATTTAAGTAGCTCCTCATTTGTCCTAACAAGGCTGAGTTTGACCTCATCCTAGACCCACTGCTTCACAGAAACTCTGAAAGCGCTGGGGATTAAACCAGGGACCTCTAGAAATTATAGTACAACCAACAATTTTACAAATAGTACAATTTATTTGAGTACATGCAATGTTGTGTTTTATATATATATCAAAGTAACGGTCGCCAATTTCCTACACTGTGTATTTGTTTTAGGCGTTGGTACCTGTGGATCAGTTGGCGGCACACCAGTGCGGTGTCTCCGGGACAGGTTCAGGATGGAAGTGTCCATGTTGTGATGTCGTCAGTCCTACCGCCAGTGCGGCACAGAGACACATGGACTCGCACAGTGGTGTCAAGGCGTTCCGTTGCACCATCTGCCGGTATAAGGGCAACACCCTTCGTGGCATGCGTACGCATATAAGGATGCATTTTGAGAAGAGATCGACAGATCTGCAGGTACATTGGTATCTCATTACAAAACTGATTTGACAACTTACTTATGTGGTATATTCAAGCATAACATGTTAAAAACCTTTTCACTGTCGAAATCTTGTCAATTTTGAATTAGTGGAGCAAAGTTTGGTCCTGAACCTAGTCATGCACAAAGATGGATCAAGGGAAGGGATCTTGTCTATTCTTCCTCATTGTTGGGTAATTAATCTTTACATGAGGGAGTGAATAGGGCGAGGTTTTTAACACAAAGGGTTGACCTCGGTGGCTCGGGGTAGAGTGCTCATCTCAGGACCCAATGCTCCTGGGCTTGAACCCAGCCGGGTCGGAGAAGAAGTAGAGCTGTTTGTCCCATGTCGACTATGGATTGTAAAAGAACCCTAAAACATATAGAAAAATACCTTTCCTGAAAAAATTGGTAAGGCCTTTCACTATAGCTCATAGATATTCTCGTGTGTTGATACAATCAGTCGGTTCAAAAAAATAACATTTAATAAGTAATTAAAAAAATATCACACAGATTTAATTTTTATTCACTAAAAACAACAACATGTTTACTATAGATTATTTGTTTTTACCACTGTGTCTTACTACCTGTGTGGGCTGTATGCATATGTACTTATTAATGTGTTATCTTAACATTCAAATAGAATAATAAGAAAAAATATTGAGCAATTCAATCGTCTGTTATTTTAGAACTGCATCACTGATGTTTAAATAAGTTTCCAGCTGGTTTTTAATACAAATAATATATTGTAAACATAAAAATAAATCACACTATACACTAATGTGCTAGGCATGAGGAAGGTTGAATTTATAGGAAGTGTACTCGGATTCTTGTATAAAGAGAGGGGGGAAAATCATTTAGGAAAAGTTAACCAAACAAGATTTGCAGACCCAATCTCCATGTCATCGACAGTCCACTCTTTTGAGGGAGTGACGCCTTAGACCATGTGGCCACCGAAGGGGATATGATGTATATTAAATTTATCAAGTTGTTTATGGAAATGGTTCAAAATTAATTTAATATCATTGGGGGTTGCACTGCCTTACATGTCACTCTTGCATCAGACTGGATTGCGAGTGAGGAAATGGAAGTTTGAATACCAGTTAGGTGAACATACTAGAGATGGTTTTCCCTAAACTATTTTACACTTATCCACCCTACAAATTCTGGTACATTTAATCTAATTTAAGCGTTGTCTATCCCTAACACATTAATGGAAATATGCGGAACAGGACACAAAACACATTGATTTATTTTTACGTTTATAATACATAGCTTGTATTAACAACATACTGGAAACTTATTTAAACATATGTGATGCAGGTCTGAAATGAGGAACACCAATGAATTACTATATATTACTTTCTATTAATCTATTTGAATGTTAAGATTATCTTCTGATTAAAATTATTCAAGTTCCTTACTAAGAAATAGTTTTTCTTACTATTTCTATAGTACTATATTTGGAAGAATTTATATATTTCTATCCATCTTTCCTATACCTTCTTCCCAAATATAATACAATTACCCCATACAGTGAAAAGAGGTTTTCCTTATAGAGTTATTTCTATAGTACATAATAGATAAGTTTATTTGTCTTCTATAAAGCCCTAGCCTACTATCCTCTCTTATTGGCTTCCTTTTCTATCATCCATATTTCATTACTTTATAATATTTCCACACTGTGTTCACAAATTTACTAGTCATTTGGCAACTATAAATTTTTATATACTATGCTTTACAGGGTTGGTCTTACTGGTACAAATATTTTTCTTTCTATTTATAATATTTTAGCTTCTCGAAAGAGTAGGAGGGATGTATTGATATCTCCGACCACACATTTGTTCATCAAACAAACTATAGAAATGTTGGAAAAGTTCCTCTTGAGCTTCTAAATTATTTCGCTTCATTTTATATAATTTTAATCAAGAATTTAATCAATGATTGTTGAATTGTTGAAATTTGATGTATTATTCAATAGATAGTTTGTAATCTAGCCACACAATTACACATACATTAGAGTATGTTTACAGTTACACTCTTCCCAACAAGTTATCTCAGAAAAATCTTTACAATATATTTTTAAGTTGTTTATTTCTTTTGTTCAAAATCTACACTTAATGTTACAAAGAAATGTTTTACAAGATAATTATTTATTTTAATCATTTAATAGTTCAACATAAAATATATGTATTGTTATAATTTCAATAATGATTTTGTTAAATTTTTAACTTAGGCCTTAAAAGTTTTTAACTAAAAAAGAGAGAATTACACACATTATTAACTTGTACACTAATATGAAACTAATCTAACATGATGTTTTGTTTAGGAGGAAAATTTCATTACATGCATAGTCGGAGATGAAATGGTTGCTAGTCCCAGCAGCGCTCCTCTGCCCGGGATGCCCTCCCTCGAGCCGATAGCAGAGAGTCCGCAGCAACAGCCCGAGATCCCTGCCAGCGAATCTTCCCGTACAGACAAGCTACACTTCTGTGACTACTGCACCTACAGTTCAACTTACAAGGGCAATGTTGTGAGACACTACAAACTGGTCCACAACAAGACTATCACAAACCTTGGGGAGGATGCAACATCATCCTCTTCAACATCATCGGTCGGGGAAACAAACAGCGTGATTAGAAGTGTAAGCCAAGCAGGTGTCGAAGAGAATGAAAGAAGTGAAGGTAAAGTCGAAGTGCTAGTGAAACAGGAAAGACGGGAGGTGGAATTGAAAGACGAGGAAACGGTAGATGTGAAAAACGTTCTGGTGAAACCGGAACCGGTGTGTGTCTCGGACTCTGAAGAGATCGACGTAGAGGACAGGCCTCTGGAACCGCGTGTCATGCCAAAAGATAACGATCTGCTAGAACCCACGGACCTGTCAGGAAACAATAATAAAAAGATTGGGCCCAAATATTGCAAGTCATGTGACATTTCTTTTAACTACTTGTCTACATTCATCGCACATAAAAAGTTTTACTGTTCGAGTCACGCCGGGGAAAGTACGGCCAACAGAACGGCCGAAACCTCTGTGCTGTAGATTGTGTGTGTGATGATGTAAAATATATTTTAGCCAGTAAGGGGGTGTTGTCATATCTAGTATACTGTTACACCTTAAAATATAGTTTAACTGTGATATTTGTATGTAGAACGTACTGTATGTGATTGTGTAAGAAATGGCAGAGAGGAAATTTGTTTCAACACTAATTCCATGTGGTTTAAAAATAACCTATTTAAGTAGATTGTTAAGGGTTTTTTCTTGTCATAGCTCATCTTTGTTCTTTCTGAGATTTGTTTGAGTTTATATTAGTTTATACTGAAATGAATTATAAACATGTTAATGGTAATGATGTAATCCTCCAAAACTTCACGCAGTGCAATATAAAAAAAAAGGGTGGGTATATTGGTAAACACAGAGTATTTTGGAGCATTATAATAATACAGTGAACTCTCTAACTAGCGGACACCTTCCGGTATCAAAAAAATGTCTGTTAAGACATGTCCATTACTAGAAAAAACACACACACACACACATACATACATGGGTATTAACTACAACAATATAATTACTGCAATGTGCAGTATTTTATACAGGATAGTTATGACAAGTAAATAAATATTGTATGTAGGCTACTGTACATATTGCATAATTCACAGAACAATACACAAATAAAATGAAATGGTAACATTAAGCCTTCTGTACCATAGGTCTATATGTGTGCACGAGCACAGACTAAACTGATGAAACAACTCCCATTGAAGGATTGAAAGGGGAAGGAGATATGTCCTTTAAATTATTTAGTTAATTCTACGTAAAATATTTTATAAACTTTCCATAAAGTGGTAAGGCAGGACCGCCCACACTTTGCGTGAGACAATGGTATTCCTGACATTCCTATAGTAAAATACTGTACGTGAACTGGTGTTTTCAATTTTTGTCCGCTGTTTAGAGATTTGTATGTATAAATAGGTGTCTCCAGCAGTATCCGTGTCTGTTATTGGGTGGTTGTTTCACTGTGAGAGCCATTGTTATTTTGCCGGGAAAATCTCAACTGTCCGCTATTGAAATGTGTACTTTAAGGAAGATTTCACTGAATCAGCCAAAATTTAATGATTTATAAATATGATATTTTTTACTTGTGATTACTATAATTGATTGTTACTGTTTTCCAAAATATTTGTTGTCTAAACAAGTTTACAAAGCCATTACACTAATATTTATACTAAACTAAACTTTAATTTTCACAAAAATTTTTCCACATCAAAATTAAATTGGTTTTTCGCAATTTCATTGTTGTAGATATTATTCCCTCTTTTTTGAATTAAACCAACCATCTATATTGATGAACCTTACGTTGAAGATAGTAATTAATATAAGAATCTTGTTTGCTTTATTTAAAGTGAATAGGACTATCGCTCATACTAGGCATCAACACATTTTGATTGCAATGGTCTAGTTAACTCTGAAGTAGAGATGTCACGATACCTGTTTTTCTCGATTCCGATCCTTATATTTAACCTCGATTTTTTTATCCTCGATTTCAATTCTTGGGCATTTTTTATTCCATTATTTTTGTAAAAATTCAACCTTACATAACACATATTTGTTAAACTTCATAACATAGCAAAAAAAATAAAAAATTAAATATTATTAAAATCCAATCAATTATCGTTTTAACAAAGGAAAATATCCGTTTTACTAAGTACCTATTAAAGCATATTATCACGTTATACATATTTAATAAAATAGTTGGGAATTTGTAAAGTGATTTATTTTTAGCTACAAATAAAGCTTCACTGAGTCAAACATTTATAGATAGTTAAAAAAAAGATATAATAAACAATTGCTGAAAACACAAGCATTTCAAATTCACCAAATAGGTCGTTAACTGAACCAAAATAAATTCTAAATAAACTAATATAGCGATAACTGATCACCACTAATTCTGAATTTTGCCATTTTCTTACTTACCAGTACTTTGATTGAGATCTAAGAATCGAGTATCAAGAATCATAATAATAAGATCAATTGTTGATTCTTTTGATACCAGTAAGAATCGAGGGTATTGAGGTATCAAAGAATTGAGTTTGACATTCCTACTCTGAAGTATGTGTTATGTATTTTTTATTTTATGTTTATTTGTCATTCTATTGGTTTTATTCAAGGTAGATATATATTAGCACAAACAAAGGTGCATTGTCCAAGCTGCAACAGTTACCTGTGATCGCGGCTGAAGTTGCGCGGCTATGGCTGCAACATACCGTAGTGACACTATCCACATCCAACAGCCACATAGGGTGTTTTACAAAAGGCGACTTCAGCCGCAGTTATCGGTCGATTTTGAGAGTTGATCCAAGTGGCAATTGACGGAGAAGTACGTGACGACAAAATAATTTTAATTTGGCTGTACAGCAGAAGGAAAATACAGAAGGTCAACACATGTCCTTGTACTTTGGAAGTTTTAAATTGAATACTCACAGATGTTGTGATACTAATTCACACAGCCCCATATCCTGCGAATGGGTGTATTAGCCCTCCAGTTTTTTTTTTGCGTAATAATTTTTTAAATAGATTAATACACAAAATTCAATAACAAATACATAATGTCGCTAGAACTCTAGCACTGTCACTACGTGTCTAGCCGCAAGCACTGCTCACTCCACCATTGCTGCGACACATGCTGCCATCTCCTCATGTCGCAGATCAAACTCTAACTGCGCATGCACAAAGACTCTAATTCCAACCGCAGTCACAGATAACTTTCACAGTTTGGACAGCGGTCAAGGAATCACTTATTTGATTTGATTACTTTCTAACTTCGCCATTCCTACCAGTCAAAATGTAAGGACATGTTATATAATTTTTATCACAATCAAACACACTATATCCTGAGATGTAAAATCAAGAAAGTTATTTGCTATTGAAACTTATTTATATTGTCCTGATAATATAAATTAACACAAACTCATTTAAAATTCAGTTAAAAAATGGGATATTGATTGCAATTGAAGTCTACAATGAATTAAAAAGTGTTACTACGGTAGTTTTGAGTTCAGCATTGGGACAAAATTGAATTATCTAATAAAACTATTATATACAGCCCTAAGAGTGGATCAGAGGGATTATTTTGTTGTTGGAGCATTCAACTCATTGTGGTCTGTGCCAATAATGGAAGGCTATAAATTAAATAATAATTGTGTGTGGGAAATAAAGAACATAGCACATGTTATATTTTGGTATGTCATTAAATAAATATGATATATTTGTCGATTTAAAAAAAATACACCTGAACATGGGAATAAAACTCAAATTTCCCGGTTCACATGAAGTTTATTTCTTTTCTCCAAATTTACATATATCATTGATGCACCTATATCCATAACTAAAAGATGAGTTATATCTTCAAAAGCTTTGATAGTCATGTACAATTACTGCACAAGTAGTGCCTTACCTCCAAATAAGATAGCTTCATAGAAAATGAAGCCCAAATAAAATTAAGAAATACTAACACATATTTAAAATGATAGAATATTAGGAAAATGGTAGAGCACAAATAAAAGTAAAAACACTGACACATATTTACACACACATCAATATTTCGATGCTATTATAGCATCTTCCTCAGGAAGGAGTAGTAGACTGAACAGGATGTTGTCTTCAGTGATGCCAACTTGACTGGTAAGGATGAAAACTTCTCTGGTGGAGATGAAAGTCTCTGAATGTTTCTCTATTACTCTATGGAAGGTAGGTGGTGCTGGTGTAGCCTCTGGGTTGAAATTAGCGAATATTTAGGTTGGGTGGTTTTCTAGACTTTGTGATCCATTGATGTGCCAATTCCCATATTCTTAACTGAGACATATTACATTGTGTCTTGTTAAATGATTTTAACTCCTTGACAGTGTAGCAGTCCTCAAAGTTGAGGTTATGAGTGGAGGCATGTGCTGAAACTGGTTTTTCTAATATTCTTCTAATATTTTTCCTAATATTCTATCATTTTATTTCTTACCAATTGTTTATGCTCCATGCACTTTATTTCATACATTACACATATTTACAACACCTCAACATTTCTATGACACATGGCATCTCATTCAGGACGTAGTGGACTGAACATGAAGTTGGCTTCAGTTAGTTCGGACTTAATTGTTTTCCCTGTTCCCTGCTGCGTCCTGAGTAATCTGCGATGTTGCAAATATTGAAGTGTTTGTAAATGTGTGTCATTGTTTTTAAATATATTTGTGTTTAGTTTTATACAATTATATTATATTTACTAAATGACATATTATAAATATTTAATAGATAAAGATGTAACTTCAATTTGCATTATTGAGAAATTTTCGGTACAAAAAACTAGGTCAGCTATGTTTCTAACTAGTATTTTGGTATAATCATGATACTTCTTTATTGTACTTGCATACTTATTCTAAGTAATTTGTTTTATGTACAGTAGACCCTCCCACATCTAACCTCTTAATATGTGTGTACTTGGTATATGCGACCATCTCGCTTCGATGGTTGTCTATACTTGTCTGTGAGTTACTGTTGTTTCACCAGCAAGAAATCTATGTTTTATGATCAAATTTAGTTTTATTTTGCCATAGCTAAATTGTAGACTGTATTTAAAAGATAAACACTTCACTATTTTTTTATAAAAACCATAATATATCATATTTTCACTAGTTTTTTTGTTTGTTTAAGTTTTTTTGTGCGCCTCTTACTATCTGACCTTTTTTGTGTTGCGACTATGGCCCAGTCCCTTGAGTGATGGATAATCGGGGCCCACTGTATTAAAGTGCTACTTGTTTATTGTTATTGCTGATATAAGTCATCAAAGGCTGGATCATACTGTCCTAGGTAATAAAAGGTTAACATTCAAAACTCACAAATTTTTTCAAATTAAAATATTCATTGTATTACTATTATAATCCAAATTTACATTGAAATAAGAATCATAACTAAATCTACAAACCATTTATAAGACCAAACCTGCCTGCCTTTTTTGAAGTGTGGTATGTATCCTGAAACATTAGTCTTAATAAAGTTTGGGAATTTGTTCTGTTATTAAATAATACATATTTTGATCTATGAGCTATCTTTGTTTTTGGATTAAAGAAAATGAAATCTCATAAAAAGATCTAACATAAGATAATTATTTATTGAAAAAAAAAAGAAGAACTTAACAAAACCCTAAAAATTGTGGCTTTTACTTCAAATAATAAGTAATGATTATTATTAATAATGTGTTTCTGTTTATCATTGAGCTGTTTTATTTTTAATTTTTAATGTTTATCCAGTCAAAGTCCAATGAAGGTCAAGCATTTCGTTTTAAGACTGTCATGTCAACCGGTGATGTATGTTTTCTAATATCTTGTTAACTATATGTTTATTCAAATGTGTGAAACATATTTTAATGATTTAAACATTGATAACTAATGTTATGTACTCATTACTTTCAAGTAATCTCATAAATTTTCAAAATCTGGTCATGTTTATTTTTGTTGATAAATTGCTTTGTGTTCTCAACTTATTATATTATCTGAGTGTTATTTTTCATCAAATGTTTATTTGACCATCCAAACAATAATATCACCCCTAAACATTACCCAGTGAATTTTATTATTTATACTTATGAGAAGATTGTGTCTACTTTTTAACCAGTGAGAAGATATTGATCTATTTATTGTATGCTTTATTAATTTTGTGGGCATTAATTACATTTTGTACCTATTAAACAACTTAAAAGTGTGTTCCATTTCTTCATGGCTGAAAAAATTAATATCATACATTGTGTGCAGAAATTACTTTTTAACTAATGTTAAGTATCCATACTAAAATACCTTTTTGTTACCTTTAAAAATAGTAAAATACTACCATGGCTTATCAAATACATACCGGTATTCTAAATTTCATAAAACACTAACTTTATGTACCAAAGTGTCATCAGGTGGGTAATTACTTACTTACTAAGTCCTAATTGCTCACCTATTTATTCCTTAATTTGTGTGTGAAAAAAACAATTACTACCTAGAACAGAATGGAATGGGTCAGTTTCACATGTGACCCATTTTATTAGAGATTGTCATTTTTTATTTAAAATCTCATAGCACTTGAGGCGCATCAATTCTGAATATGAAATTGACCCTAAGAGTTGATTAAAGATTAACAAATCCTTAATAAACAAAACAAGCTTTGGTGGTTTGATCATTATGTGAAATGTGGTGACAGAAACAACAAGATAAAAAAAGAAAATTTATATTGAATCAATTATTATGTCATAGTGAGTGGATACAACCTAAGATATGTGGTGTGCATGATGTGGCTTAGACAGCCTCGTACAACCACCACATCACACTTGACAATCAAGAACTATGGCAATACCTGATTCGGTAGCTGCATGGTCTAAGGTGTCACTCTCGTATTAGATTAGACTGCCAATGTAAGAGAGATTCAGGTTCAAATTCCGGTCGGGTGTACTGAGGTTTTTTTTTTACAAAATGGTTTTCCACTCTTCCTACATGTAAATGCAGCTACACTCTCTCTAAAATTCGACCTTAGCCCTAACTAGTTAGTAGAGACATGCAAAAGGTGAGTTTATTTTTCTCAAAAAGCGATGATATTAGCTGAAAGCAATGTTATTATTTACTTAAATATGAGTCGAATTAGTATTTGTTAAAAAAAACTAGGATAAAACGGAAAAATGAAAATAGTTTATTTATAATATTAATCAACACCTATATACAAATTTTAATTAAAATCGTTAGAGCCAATTTTGAGAAAATCTATTATTTCTCTTTTCACCCTATATTAAACTACTCTTAATTTTAAGTTAAACAGACACACAGACAGACGGCATTGCAAAGATCACTTTTTAGGGTTCGGGGGGTCATGAGACGTTGATATCCATCAAAATTTCAGGTTAGGTTTTTATTATGGTCCCAATACTTTACCTTTAGTGTTCAAAAAGTAAAAAAAAATATATACATTTGCGTATAGCTTGAAAGTTATTGGTTTTATAAAAATATGCTTATAAAATATTTGTATTATAAATAGATCTACATATTTGTAATGATAAGTAATTTCATTTCTCAAATAGTTTCGAAGATATGATACAAAATGTTAATTTACGTATCAAACTGGAGCCCTTAAAGTCATTTTTCCGAAATATTGAGAGGAGCCATTTTGTTTGGAATATTTATAAATGCTTAGAAATGAACTTTAATCAAAATCTTTAAAGCCGATTTTCTCAAAATCGACTTTTTCTCTTTTTGCCCTTCAGTAAACTACACTTAATTTTAGGGTTATATATTCAATTCCAAAAACCTTCAGGGCAACCCTATGAAAACCCTAGATACCAAGTTTTAGCTCGATCGTTAAAATAGTGTAGGCTCTAGTTGGAGGTACAGACAGACAAACAGACCGAAATTCAAAAATCACTTTTACGGATTGGGGGGGGGGGTCATGAAACGTTGAGATTGATCAAAATCTCGAATTCGATTTTTTTGACGATCACGATACTTTATCTAGCTGTAAGATAGCGAGAAAGTAAAAAAAAGGGCTACCAAAAGAGCATCTTTTCACACAAATATATATATAGACTTACAAAGGACATTTTACCTTTTATTTGATACACTATATGGTATATTTATAATATTCTCTTATATAAAATACTACATTATTTGATATGGACAAACCAATACTAATAATTATATCAGTAATGGTATTTATTAGGAATTAAATTTAGTCGGCAAATACATTAATATATTTATTAATTATTTATAACACAGGATGATTTTCTCGGTAGGGACCCCAAGCTTGTGGCAATACAATTGAATTCCCATTACCTTGTCTTATTATGTATACATAGCGACAGTGTTGGCCCTAGTTTATTTCTAACTTTTAACAAACTGTTATATCAGAATAGCATGTTTGTAAATCAGTCAACAGAGGATGAACTATAAATAAATAGATATTATATCGACAAAAGTTTGGGGCCTCTAGAGATTGAATCACTCGGTATAAGCACAGAAACATTTGGTTCAAGAACTAAACAACTTTAAATTTATTATGTTTGAGTATGAACTCATATAGATGTTTTCTGGAAAGATTTTATACTTTTTAAACCATGTTTAGAATGGTTTTTATATTCAAAGAAAAGGCACCTGTCTTCAAGAGCAAACAAAAGGGGATAGAGTGTTGGGGGAGGGACGTATGAACTACCTCTGGTATGTGAATGTATCCGTATGATTACTTTTATTGGATAAAGCTAAGGTATTATTTTCTAGTGAAAACCCTGAAAAAATTAGCTGTCCACGCCCTTGCCTGTATGTATTGACACAAAGAGAATTCTCAACCCTTTATCACAGGTGTGTCAAATTTATTTTATTATAAGGGCCACATTGAAAATTCAAAATACTGAGGGGACCTCTTTAAAAAAAAATGCAATCTTCTCAGCAGCTTTTGTAGACATAACTTCATTAATTATATTTTTATTAAATAACAATTTTGATTTAGTAAAATATATTCATTTTTACCCAGAAATATCTATAGTTTTGTTCAAACATTCTTTAATAAACTTCAGAGAAAAATGGTTTGGATTTTCTAAGATCAAGGAATAATTTTCCATAATGATGTTGGCATTTCAAATACATATTATACAAAAATAACAATCGAACCACATTTTATGTTGGTTCATAATTAGATCCATGCGACTCACAGCAGCATGAGGTCCGCACCAGCAGTTTTGACACACACGCTTAGTAATGTATTAATAGAATAGTAGTTTACAACCTACTGGCCAGTTCCTGTAAAATAAATTTCCTCCCTTTGACAGTTCATAAGAAATTTAAGAGTAAAGTAAAGCAATGATAAGAGTTGAAAAAATGAAAATTCCCCAAAATAACTAAAAATATTACACATAAGAATGAAAAATTCAAATACAAAGTTGTTTATTTGTTTATTTTGAAGAACAAATCATCATGGTGAATTTTGATTTATATAAGATTTATCTAGATTTATTTTTATATGCAGATTTGAATACAAATTTTGAATTGTATTTTAAAAGGTCTGTTTAAAATTCTCTTAAAAATAAAAGGTAAACAAGTGGAGGTAAATTGAAGGTGTTTAACTTGGCCTGATAGAGATAATATTAGAGGCAACACATATTTTTTAATGGGAATGATATTTCTGAATAATTAAAACCAGTAAAACAATTCTCAACTTTATTTTAGTTGTAGCCTTAAAAATATTCAAAACGACTATTTGTTTGAAGAATGCTAGGTACGCTTCTTACCATCTACATAAATCTCAGGAGTACCTCATTCTATATTCATATTTGTTTAAGATTAATTCATTTTACATTTGATACTACCTTTAATACTTTTTTTGTGACCCCTCATAGAGAGAAGTTATTGTAATCGTCCAAAAAATCGGTCTCTATAGAATTTGATAGAGGGATAGAATTTTTGAACTTTCCTACCCCTCCGGGTCCAAAAAAGTTGTTTTTGCAATTACATCTGTGTTGGTGTTTCGGCCAAGAGGCTAAATAAACTATTTTACCAACCATGATAAAACTTGGTATCTAGGGTTTGAATAGGGTTCTCTCCAGAGAATTCCCTGGAATTAGGTATCTAACCCAAAAACCACTTATTTGGGATAAACAGAGAAAAAATTGATTTTCTCAATATCAGCATTAATAATTTTGATTAAAATTATATCTAAAGATTTTTTAACATTAGATTGCAAACAAAACAACGATTTTCATTTTCCAGTGAAAATAACTTTGAGGATACTTTACATAAACGGATATTTTCAATTTTGATTTATATCTCTGTAACTCTTTGTGATTCAAAATAACTTAACATTGCAAAAATGCAACACTAATAAAAATAAATATCTTTTATTTGAAAAAAAACAAACCTTAACTTTATAAAATCAATTGTTTCCGAGGTACAAGCAAATATATCTATTTTTTCTAAAGAGGTCTTTGAATTGGAGAGTTTATTTTTTTAATTTTTTTTTTTTGCTATTTGGTGGATAGCGATGATATTTTCCCCTGGCTTCTTTAACAATGTATATTATTTCGTTATATTCGACCAAAGAGCAAAAATGTTCTTTTTTCTATTATGTTTCTGCATCAATATGATTTTGATTCACATATCACCCGCCTCGGTGGCGTAGTTGTCTAACGCGCTTGTCGTGTTGAGCTCGACCGCCGAGGACGGGGAGATCGAGGCCCGAATCTCGGTCGGGTGAACTGGGGGTGGTTTTTCCTAAATGGTTTTCCACTTTCCCTCCACGCAAATGCGGGCTCACTTCCTTTAATACACCTTTCCCAATCAATTAGCTTAATTAGCTCTTAAAGCGTATAACCCGAACGGGTAGTAAGACGCGGTGCTAAATAATAATAATGATTCACATATATTACGAGCTTTAACTGAACATTTCCATTGGTAAAAGAGCAAGAAAGTTTGTGCGGCCTACTAGCATTTATTTAAAATGGTAAAAATTACAGGGGCTTTTTTTTCCCCAGAAAAATGTATATATACATTCGTAGTAATGCATGAATAAAATGTAGGTAACTTATTTATGATGTTTATAATTAATTCACTTATCATAGCACTCGTGTTATTCAGTTGGTACAGTATATAATTTTCTAAATTAAAATAAGTAGGTTCTGTCTCTCTTCTCAATATCAAGCAACGCCTATGCCGAGTCATCGAAAAAAAAGAGCAGATCCTCTTCGCTCAGAACCCCACGAACCCATTACTCTCGGTTCCACCACTAACAACGAGAGGTTCAATCTAAGTTTGCACCCCCCCCGCCCCCCTCCCCCTCCGACACGAGAATGCCCCACTTTGCCTTGCACTGTGGCGCCCCTGAAGGGAAACTGTGGAGTTAAGACAGACGAAAGCCGAACAGATATGTTACCATCGATGTCGCACATTTATCACGCTTTGGGTAAAATGACCCTGACCGCGTTCGACCGGTCCAACAAATCCTCGACCACACTGTCCAACATCGGTGGGTATGCAGTGGCGTGACGTGGAGTGTTTACAGCGGTAGTGTGTCGTGTAGTGTTGCTAAGCACGGCAGAAGTAGAAGTAAACTAGAAGAAGCGTGGGTTTGCTGGCTAGGACGATCGAGAATTGATGAATGAGGGTTACTGTGGGTCCACAGGTTCGCCGAAAAGCTAGCGAAGAGCAGAAACATGATCCCGTGACGATCTCTAAGCCAATCACAAGATTTCCGCCTAATCGGTGTGAGCCGTTCCGCTAAAGTTCAACTCATTTATACTTCGTTCGCTCTGCCTGAGATGTTCGGCACAGGAGAATCAATCAAATATCAGAACCAACCATCTCAAATCAGTGCGCATACGTATTTGACAACGCATGCGCTGTACAGCCAGAAGAAAGTAGACAGATTCGTTGTCCGCTGTTTGGAGATTTGAAATAACCCGTTAATGTAAAACGTGTTTATTGATGTATTGGATTGTGCCACGACACAGCGTTATAATTTGAAAACATCCACCGGGAGAATTAACTAAAATATATGTTTATTCACTAGAAAACAAAATGTGTTGATAATCAGCTGTTTTAAGTTATCGTTACAATGCATCATGGGTCAACATACCACGTGTGAGTTGTTGTGCCACTAAAACAGATTCTGCTTTCTATTTTCGGCGAACATGTGAATCAAGCTTAGGGCCAGTTTCATAGTCAAGTCTAGTACGCCTCAAGTGCGGCGCTACACTAAGTAGATGACGACACCTACCTAAACCAGAATGGAATGGGCCGTTCTCGCATAGGAAACTGGCCCATTCCATTCTGGTTTAGGTAGGTGTCGTCATGAACTTAGTGTGGCGCCGCACTTGAGGCGTACTAAATTTGACTATGAAACTGGCCCTTAGTCACGGAGAAATCACGTCGGAGTCTTGTCCCGAGCAGGCTTCGGCTGTACTTGGCTCATACTTCGATATCTCCTCAAGATGGCGTGGTGCGCATAGATTATTTAGACAACAGGAATTTTTATATTGCTTTGTTTACGCGAAAGAACATGGTGGGCCCAGATTATCTAGATTTTGTTAGTGCAACTACAAAATTAGTCGAATATACATCGGTATAATATGTATATTTTTAAAAATCCAAATGAAAGGCCTATGAAATTATATACTGTACCAATCACACTCGCCTTTAGGACATTACCGGTAGGGTTAAATTATTCCTTGTTATTTCTTCCCGCGCTCTTTTCTTCGCTCGGCTGCTGTAGTTCCAACTTTAGTTCTTTTATATTTTCCAATAATAGTTAGATTCGCTTTTCCACACAGAAAACAGTGTTTTTCACCATGTTAATAAATCTTTATTCATAACTAGGTGTGTTAATTTTAGGAGAAAAATCGTCACCATGTAAGACAGTGGATGTAGAGATGTTAATTTCCCGTCGGGGTGTGTAGAAGTTCATCAAGTGACTGATTTCCAGATCTTCTAGCAAGGACCCGCCTCGGTGACGTAAGTTATCTGACGCGCTAGTTTCATGTTGAGCTAGATTGGCAAGGACGGGAAGATCGAGGTTCGAATCTCACTCGGGTAAGCTGGGAGTAGTTTTTCTAATTGGCTTCCACTCTTCCTCCATGCAAATGCGGGTTCACTTATTCTTAATTCAACCTTCCCAACTACTGACCCATTAGCGTAATTAGTACTTAAACGAACATGTAGTAAGACGCGGTGCTAAGTATTATTCTAGCAAGGTATCTGATGGACTTAACTTGGACTTTTCTTCAATTTTTCTTGTTCTTGACTAGTAACTAAGCCGTACTTAACATCGTTCTTGCATACCACCCTTGGTCTCCATTTTGATATATTATATATACGTTCGGCTCTACAATACCTGGCCAATGAGTGACGAGAACAATTCACATGCACAATACAGTGTAAACCTACCCGACACTTGAGCTCAATCGGTAGCGTGTCTGTCTACAAAGCAAAAGGTTCCGGAATCGATTCCCGACATGGTCGAGAATTTTACTTTGATTGAGACTTGAGTTTACCCTTTCACATTGATGAATTAACGGCTGGGGGTTGGATGTTGTGCCTATCCTTATACGGCATATGAAGTTACGACAGACCTAGCAAGTCGGAAGTGGAAAATATTTCGCTTTAATAAAAAAAACGGTATCAGCCCACAAGCTGGAAACAGTAAAGGATATAAAAACAAGTAAAATTTTACTTATATGTTGTCTCGCACTCAGCTCCCATTTGACCAATTCACAAAAATACATTTGTAGAAACTACAAACATATTGTGTTTGGTCATACTACTAGATACATTTTATGCAGTGAAGAGAATGTTTACAAATTTTTCATGCTCTACGGTTGGCAGCAGTATTTCGATTGTGTTTTTTGGTATATCATTGTTTTTGTGTTGTTTCTTGTTGGGGTATCTAGGTTATAACTGTATTGGAGTGGTTGTAAACCTTTTATTTGTACATTATGAGAAAACTTATTAGTTGTAATGGTCAACATTATTACAACTAAACATAATGTTTTGAGGTAAACATTAATAACTTTTTTAAATTATTAGTATTATTTCATAGGTATTAATAATATTATCTATCGAATGTAATATTCTCAGTTCACACGAATTTACGTATACATATTTATGTAAATGTTTCAGTAAATTTTATAACTAGAATTAGGTTTTATTTAACAAAATAAGACTACGTATGCTTCAAAATTTTCTTAAGAACGGTTAGACACCTTAGATCATTCAGTAGTGTGTCTACTTTCTGAGCTAAGGATCCCGGGTTCGATTCCTGGAGTGGACAAAATATGTATCATTGGCTTTCTCTTTCACAGTGATGAATTAACGACAACTAGAGGGATGTCGCCTGTTCTAGATTTAAGATAGGTTGTTGATAAGTCGTGTGCTGATATAATTAGTGGGTTTAGAAAAAACATGTTAAATATCTCCAGAAATTGAAATTAAAGCTTACAAATGGACATATCTAAAAGCTATGTATTGGGTCTATTTTCACTTATGAATATATCGAGTCATTTGCTTTGCATCTTTTACTTTTGACAGATATCAATATCCAAGAAATATCCCTGATAATATTGTAAATTATCAAGGTTAGCAGCAAAAAAAAAAAAAAGTTTTTCCTAGAAGGAAATGTTAATTCGTATTTTAATCTAGATATCTTAGAAAACATTTTTTTATTGCCTTGAAGCACTGTTTAATTAATTATGTTTGACATTAATTATAATTAAAAGCACAAATGTCACAATAAAAGAATGTACCAGATTAACATGCATAATAATAATAATAATAATATTAAAACAAAATAATTCAAGGCTAATGATGGCATTAAACGTTGAAAGATATCCCATCATTTTAATGGATATGAAGGCAGGGTGAACAAAATAATTCACAGTAATATTTCATTTATTTAACGTTCAAATCTTTATAAACTTTTTAAAAACTTTTTTGATTTTCTTAAATGTTACATATTTTTAATAACTTACTGTATAAACATTTTTATAAAGATTTAAAAATTTACCTTTTTATAATATTGACAACTTTGTGTTTATGTTTTTAACTATTCATTCTTCTATTGTTTTAATAGATATTGATTATTTTGGCATATTCATTTTAATTTTATATTTGTGCTTTTAATTGTAATTATTGCCAAACATTATAATCTAAATATACCTCACATGAGAAATGTATTACCGTGGATAGTTGGCCAATGAATTCCCTACTGAGAACAGATCACAGGTACAGTTTAAATTAACTCTGGGTACCCTGGAAACATTCCATGGTACACCACTGGTTAATTAGTTACGTAAGCGCAGTTGGAGGAGGTGNCTTGAAAAAAAAAAAAAATAACCGAGGTAATATTACACGTCACTATAATTACTAGAGTTTAATAAAGTATCGTACAAAAATAACCACCATCCCATAAAGAAATTTAAAATATACGAAAAAATAACATATATAAAAACTAAGGCAGGGGATTGAGATGACATAACGGCGTTAAGGCGGGGTGCTAGTGAGAGCGAGTTTAGTGCATTAAATTTGCAGTTTTTATAGCACAAAGGTGACCTGGTGGTCTAGGGGTAAGGTGTTAGACTTCTGTGCTGGCGGCCGGGGTTCAATCCTCGGTCACGGCAAAGATTTATCTGATTACCAAACCCTTCCTTCACCTCTGACAAGACATCTTGTGAATGTGGGGAATGCCAGGCCTCCACCGTGGTTCGGATTCCACATTAAACTGTAGGTCCTTCATTTCATCTCATAATCACCCTACCATTACACATTAGCGTAAGTGCCTATAACCCGAACGGGTAGTAAGACGCGGTGCTAATAATAATTTATAGCACAAACATCTTTTGGCCAAAATAAATCAAATATTTCTTCTATATAAACATAGAATTTTGATTTCTGCACATGCTAATATCAACAGTTGTTGAATATCTGTCATGAGCATGGCGGAATTTGGTGACAAACTTTTCTCTTTATTTAAAAAGTTTGTCACCAAATGCCGCCATGCTCATTACAGATATTCAATAACTGTTGATATTAGCATGTGCAGAAATCAAAACTCTATGTTTATATAGAAGAAATATTTGATTTATTTTGGCCGAACAAAGTTTGTGCTGTAAAAACTGATAAATTAATGCACTAAACTCGCTCTCACTAGCACCCCGCCTTAATATAATAATTTAATGGGGAATGATGTGAACAAAGATGAAAGCCAAAAAACCTTATCGCACTTGCTGAGTTTTATTGTCTCATTCCTCCAAAAAAGGGGCACCTAAAGTGGTGTGGAAGGGACCGCGAGTTAATCAGTTTTTATAACAAAATATTATTTTTTTTCTCAATGGATAAAGAAAATTATTACAATAAATACTATTAATTTAATTTAAATTCACCCACCTTGGTGGTTGACTAGTCTAAGGTTTTACTCTCGCTATAGACTCGACTGATCCTGTTGGGGATATCGGGGTTCTAATCCCGGTTGAGTTTACTGAGGTTGTCTTTTCCTAAATGTTTTTACACTTTACATTTATACAAAAGTGGGTACACTCCTATAAATTCAACCTTTCTCATCCCTTACACATTAGCGTAGTTAGTACTGTGTAGTCCAGATGGGTGGCTAGACGTGACGACAAAAAATGTTTGAATATAATAATCTAAATAATTGTTGAGAATTGGTCATAACTATGCTGATATTTGAACCAAATATTTTCTCTTTATTTAAAATATTTCTGTTCAAACTTACTCTCGTAACAAATATTCAACAACGGCTGAGCTAACTTTGGGAAGAAAATTGAACTAAACATATCTACTGAACTATTATTATTATTATTAGCACCGCGTCTTACTACCCGTTTGGGTTACATGAACTTACGCTTAATGTGTAATGGTAAGGTGATTGTGAGATGAAATGGAGGACCTACAGTTTAACGTGGTATCCGAACCACGGTGGAGGCCTGGATTTCCACACATTCACAAGTTGTGATTAATACACGTCTTGTCAGAGGGGAAGAAAGGGTTTGTTAATCAGATAAATCTGTGCCGGGACAGAGGATTGAACCCTGGACCCCAGCACAGAAGTCCGACACCTTACCCCTAGACCACCAGGTCACCCTCATATCTACTGAAGTCTTAAGAACACCACAACGTCTCTAATATGACACGTCAGAATTTCAAAATAGAATCCCTTCGCCGTATATGGGTCCAGCAGTCAGTATTTGGGGAACAAACAACCTCAAGGCTTCTCTGACACATCATGGCTGTGTCCTAGGGGCAGGAAGTCTCTTCCGCGTAGGGGCAGCCGCCACGAAGGCGAGAATTAATCTCGAACCCATGAGCTTCCAAACTCGACCTGGGCTACATTCCATCTATTGAAGCAATAGTTTGTTTCGTTTAGGAATAAAACAACACTTAGGAAAAACCACCCTCCGTAGACTCAACCAGGATCAAACCATGATCTACCTATCATCGGTGGTTTAGTCAAGTGATGACTTAGACCATGCGGCCACCGAAGCGGGTCTTGATGTAGTATTAAATGGGAGAAGGGGAAGGGTAAAAATTGACCATATTTACTATATATAATGCTCACTGTGTAAAAAAAAAGTTAAACAAATTTAAGATGATCAATTAAAATCTTAATAATAATTTGTATATTTTACTTTGTATGCAAAATAAGCCTATTAGAAAGTTTGTAAGTTGTACATTTCGTATGCCCGAAAGGACTTATATTATAGCTGAAAGGAATTACATCATGGCTCTTGCCTATAAGAAATAAGGTAGTGGAATAATACAATGTAAACTTGCTACCTTACAGAGTGAATGAAGGTTACAAGATTTATTTCAAAGTAGTCTAAGTTCATGAAAAATGTCCTTTTGCCTTTTTTTTTACAAGTGAGATTATGTATTAAAATTAAAATAATGTTCTTTTGAATATTAATAGTAAAATATTTATTGTATATCCTTTATTTAATGGTGTGTTGAATTTAGCTCGTGAAATTTTTAAAAGGTTTGTTAGGCATGACATTACAATAGATTTTTTTACGAAACCCCATTAAAAGTTATTTTTAGAACGTTACTTGTTCTAATATTCTATCAGCGTTACTGTAGCATATTCTAGTTAAATCAACCTGCACGAGGCAGAAAGGATTAACTATATATCTAGAATATAAATAATTTGTCTCGAACACAAACTAGTAAATCAAAACTATTTACTGATCCCTCATGTATCATACAGTGGAAGCGTACTACTACATATAAACGGGACACAACTATTTTTCATCAACTTTTTTTTGAAATTCAGATTTGAGAGAAAGAAATTAACTTTAATGGTGAAACTGCATATATATTTAACTGTTACCAAAATAATTTACAAATAAATAAACACAATTTAACACACAATATTGTAAAACACATTATTTTTAAATTAGTAATTAAATTTAATATTTAGTAGACAAACAAGAGTTTTCATAATATTTTTGATCCAATTAACTAAAGATTTTTTTTGATAAACCTATTTATTTCAATTATGTTTAACTTTTCAATTCAGAGGTCATCAACAAGTTATGTTATTGGTGAAATACCAAATAAAGCTTTTACTTTTTTGAACATTACATATAATGATACAATGGAATGAATAAATAAATAAATATGTGAATTATGTATACATTTTGTGGGAGTATTTATTAGTTTTATTACCATTGTATTGGATACAATATGTACATTTTTCTCGTGAAGTCATTCCATAAAAACAGTTGATAATCATATAAATATGTGTTTTGAATTAAAATGTTAGTTTTCAATGTGGTTATCACTTTTGTTTGGTTTTACATAAATGCAGTAATTATTGGTTTTGAATGTCTAAAATAAGTTGAATATAAAATTTAGCTTTAATTTTATGGCACTTTCATTAAATTCTGAAAATTTAAAAATAAAACTTGGACACATAAATTGAATCCGGGACCTTTGACATTGAACCCCAATGCTCTAACCACTGAGCTATCCAAGAATAAGCAAACTAATTAGACGAAGGTGGCTGCGTTGTCTGATAGCTCGTGATCTTAATAAAATCACCCATTTGTGGCCGATGATTTCCGCACGTCCATCATAGACTCTGCATTAAAATATGAGTGATGAATGACCCTGAGAAAGGGACGATTCCTGGGTAGCTCAGTGGTAAGAGCATTGGCGTACTATGAAAAGGTACCCGGTTCGATTCCCGTGTCCAGGTGTCATTTTTCAATTTTCAAAATATGTTATCTAGATGCTAGTAAACCTTCACTGAAACAAATATAATAGTTTTGGCTATTTGATTCTTACTTTAATTAAATATTAATTGGTTTCATAAATCAATTTAACTTTATTGTTGATCAATTAAAATTATAAGCTTACCTCTGAGATTTTTACTGGGTTTGTTTCGTTGGTGGAACATGACAGTTTTTTTTAAGGCCTACCAAAAAGCTACACCATATAGTGACTCTATCATAACTGGAGGAATTGATTTAGTAGTTTCATTGTTCTTGGCGGCTCAGTCAATCGTTATTTAAACTAGGTTGAGAAATCTAGTCATAAAATAAAAGAGTGACATAATGAATGGATCTCTCACGCTTCTGTGGGCAGGGTTCGAGTCCAGTCACATTCATTCCATTTTGAGATTGGCAACAGTGGATTCAGAGTACACTTTTATCGTCCCCGATACTCGTGTCTGTGTCTGGATGGTCTGATGCATCACTATCGTAATCGACTAGACTGCTGATGATGGGGAGATCTAGGTTGTAATCCCTGTCGGGTGTACTGAAGGTAGTGTTAACTAAATGGTTTTCTAATCTACCTCCACGCAAATGTGGGTACACTTCCTCAAAATGTAAGAGTCCTCTGAATTAAATCTTCCTCATCCACAACACATTTAGATAGATAAATACATATGCGTAAAACTAGAACGGCTAGTAAGACGTGGGGATGGAAAAAAAAATGTTGTTCCTAATGTATCTTTTATGATGTGAGGAATGCCAGGCCTCCACCGTGGTTCGGATTCCACGTTAAACTGTAGGTCCTCCATTTCATCTCACGATCACCCTATGTAAGTGCGTATAACCCGAACGGGTAGTAAGACGCGGTGCTAATAATAATAATAATAATAATAATAATAATAATAATATCTTTTATGTTTAAAATGTATTTACTATTATTTTAAAATGTTACTATTAGCAACACTAGATAATAACACGTATGTTTTTAGTTCTAAGAGCCTTTGCCGCTCATGATTCTAAACGCTCATTTTGAAATTACTAACTTTTCTCGCTAGGTTTATTCATATTTGAAAATTTATTGCTCACTAAATATTATCACCTTAGCCAAATGTCCGCGTTAGACTTAAATGTAACCATGCAACCAGTTAATTAGTTTAAAAGTCACAAGGGACACCCACAGAGACAAATTTTCGATACCTTAATGCAAAAATGTTACATTCCAAGCTCTCCGACTTTTCAGTATGAAAATAAAACAGCTTTTTAACAGATTGGAGTTGTGAACATTAACCCAACTATTTGTTTTAGTTAAATAAAACTTTCAATAAATATCTATTGTAGCTGTGACCATTGAAATGTATATTTAAGTCTTATGAGTTTATTAATGTTTATAGACCACACATTACAGTTTTTAAGTTGTAGCATTGTTGCACTGCGATATCTAAATATGGTCATCCGACGAACTTTTTTTATATAAACATTTCAAAGATAATGTAACTGCCAGCCCGTTTAACTTATTATTACTAATATAATTGATCAGACAATTTCGGTAGAACTTTGGGACACTGAGATATTGACACTGACCAACAACTTCTGAGAGACTGATTTGAATCCCTAATTAATCAAAACTATAATCTAAATATTTTTACCAAAATAAGTGAGCTACGTTTAATTTTGAGTTAACTATAGAAATAAGGACCCAACTGTCAGTCTCACTTCCACTAAGCGTCCATAAATATAATATTAAATTGTGGACAGTATAAACTGGTAGTATGCCACTTACTGAATAAGATAAAATATGTCAGTACACGTGTTCACAATTTTGAATTATTTGTACATAATATTTACCCAGTCGACCTCAGTGGCTTAGGAGTAAAAGTGCTCGCCTCAAGAAACGATGTTCTTGGGTTCAAATACAACCGAAGTCAACAGGTTTTTGCTCTAATGGTCAAAATCCGATGCACAACTTCCTTCGAATAAGGGAAGTAAAGTCCGATGTCGTTTGAGGCATGTAAAATAACCCTGAAAGGTACAGTCTATTAAAATACCTTTATGGTTGAATTGATAGGCTCTTTTTTGCTTGCGCTTAGAATTTCAGTGTGGAATGCAACGGGAAGCCACCGAACTTTTGGAAATTTTCTAGTGTATGTGATTTCTACAAGATGGCGTGGACAGAACTAACCAGCCAAGGACTAAGTGGATAACCAGCTCTGGATGGATGGATGGAAAGTATTTCAAACCAACTTTAGGGTTGAAAACTTATCAATATCTACCCTTCATTAATTTTTTACTAGCACCACGTCTTATCACCTGTTCCGTTATATTCTTATTTCTTAATTACACTAGTGGTTTTATAGATTCGGAAGGCTATATTTAGATAAAGAGTACCCACATTTGTGGAGAGGGAGAGTGGGAAAATCATTTAGGGAAAAAAAAACTCTTGGTACACCCAACCAAGATTCGAACCTCGATCTACCCGTCATTGGAAGTCTAATATACTGCAAGAGTATCGCCCTAGACCACAAGGCCACTGAAACGGGTCCTTCAACTATTCAGAAATGTAAGCTGAGCTTGCTTGGTTATATTATGTTTCAGAACATAAGATAGGACCATAGTGTAGTCAGTCAAGGTCAGACTGCTGACTTTAAGGGTAAACAGAGATTACAGTCAGTACATATCTCACAGTTTCTCTCCAGGAAGCACCACACACCATTCGTTGTCATGCAACTTCTCTAATGTTTTACAAACTTCCTATTCACATCACGTAGCACAGATACGTATAAAGGGTTGCCTATATGAGCTATCTCACGGCGCCAAGAATAAACTCATTTGTGTGTGTATTTAAACGACCAGAACTCGACCCAAGCAAACAACTCGTTGATATATATATGTCTCTCCTGTGTTCTCGATGTAACACAAAACTATTGTGTGGATGCATGTGTGTGCTCACTTGGTTCACAATCTCATAGATCTAAAGATAACTTCGACTTCACAGGGGAATATATATTCTGTATCACCGCCTCTTACTACATGTTCAATTTATATATTAATTACTACAATGGTGTAGGGATCAAGAAGGAAGCATTTTAGAGGTAATTACGCGCATTTACATGGAAGGTGATTGGGAGAACAAAATAAAAAGAACACTCTCAGCAAACCCGACTAGGATTCGAACCATAATCTCCCAGTCTTCAGGTCAGCCTAACACGAGAGTGACAACTTAGAACAGGGGTGCACAGCCTTTTAACAACTAAGGGCCACTTTAACTTATCAATGGTGGGCTGTATGGTGATTCGTTCCCCCCTCTCCCCAACTTCACCAACCACCCACCTAATTTTTTCCCCCTTATCCTAATTTTACCAATAGGCCTATAAATTATATTAAGGAATAATACTTGAAATCTGTGCTTATGATATATAATAAAAACTTACACAGCTACTCTTAAACTAGCTATTGACTTCTAAAAAAATTAAAAGACATACTTCAAAAACAGTTTGAGATCATGTAAGCAATGGCTCTTAGTCAAAAATCATAGTTTTAATTTGTAAAGAAACACTTTTAAAAAACAAAAATACAATTGTATTAAAATTATTTATTTGAAAGAACGTACAGTACATGTTTACAAAAGGAAAAAACATTAAAGGGGTGCCATTACTGTTTACTTACAGTAGGCCTAGGGAAAGACTTAACACTTGTTTTTTTTTTATCAGGCTGCCAATATCGGGCTCAAAGTTGGACACAGCAATTCACAGGTTTCCCTCCAAATATTCATCAGTCAGGCGAGAATTACCTCTTGATTTGATCGGTCTCATTAATGAACATGACTGTTCAAATAATTAGGTACTTCTGAACAAAGTCGCAGTTTTTAGAGCATGGACTATTCAATGCTTCCACTTCCTCAGGAAAGTAAACTTTTTAACCTGCTTCAATGGCCGATTGGTCTAAGTCATCACTCTAGTCAGACTGGTATGCTGATGATGGGGAGATTGGGGTTCGAATGCCAGTCGGGTCTACTGAGGATGGTCTACTGAGGTTGGTTTCCCATTCTCCTTCTATGCAAATGCAGGTAGCGTACACTACAATATTATTTCCTCATTCTACTCCGTTAGAGTAATTATTATAAATGCATATAACCTGAACAGGTAGTAAGACATAGAGATTAAAAAAACAAAAAAACAATTAGCACCATCGGGAAATCGAGCGATAAATAAACAGAATATTTGATGTTCTGGGTGAATTCGCGAAAACAATTTCAAATTATGTTTACTTCTGTGCACAGATACCTTAGACCATACGGCCTCTTAAGCGGGTGTGAAATATTTTGTCACCTGCTATTCTCTTCCTACTTTACGCACAACAACCCTTGAAATTGTGCTCGATTTAAATAACTTTACATTAGGGGCTACAAAACTCATATAGTATAGTAGATACTTTCAAAATGTTAATTTGTTTTGAAAGCCACCCATAGTAAAATGTTCAGAATTACGTATTTACTATTATATTAACATGTACAGAGGTTTTGCCATTACACATTTGTTCAATCGGGGGTGGACTGTGGCATGAATTCGTAATGAAAATTATGTAAACATAATAGTACATTTGTGACTAAAATGCACTTTTTTAATACTAGAAAATACAATATGTATTCATTTATTGGATAAAAGTATTGTCAAATATATATTAAAAACACGTTGTGTAGCTCACTGAAAAGAATGGCATTCACTTTCAAACATTTTTTAAATTGTGGATAGCTTTTAACTAGAATTAGGTTGTAATTATCAAAATGTTCATATGTAAGGCTATTTTAATATTCTTTAAACCCCTTTTAGCTGAAAATGATGACACACAGGTTGATAGGCAAGAGAACGCTTTCATTGAGAATACAACACGAACCAGGACGAGACGAGAAAACACACACGTCCTGAATTAGAGGGAACGTTCTTCTTTGAAAAGGTGACCTGGTGATCTAGGGGTAAGGTGTCAGACTTCTGTGCTGGCGGCCGGGGTTCAATCCTCGGTCCCGGCACAGATTTATATGATTGCCAAGCCCTTCCTTCACCTCTGACAAGACGTGTATTAATCACAACTTGTGAATGTGGGGAATGCCAGGCCTCTACCGTGGTTTGGATCCCACGTTAAACTGTAAGTCCTCCATTTCATCTCACAATCACCCTACCATTACACATTAGCGCAAGTGTGTATAACCCGAACGGGTAGTAAGACGCGGTGCTAATAATAATTCTTTGAAAAACAAATTTATCGATTGCGTGCTACCGAATATGTTAGCACGAGCCACTGGTAGCTCGCGATCGACCGTTTGGCCACCCCTAATATAAACTATAGATACATTTATTTAATAAATACAAACAAAATAATTATTTTAGCTTATTCCACCAGAGTTTGTCGAATAGACATTCCTGGTCTTCTATTAGATTTGGCGGAAATATAAGTTTTGTGAGGTTGGGCAACCATTTTAGTGCGGTTATCTCATACCGATGAAACAATGTAATGATAATGATGATTATGATTATGTAGTGTCAGTAGAAGTTTTAACTAACTTAAGCTTAACTAACCAGATCGTGACAACAATATGAATAACTCCCCCAGAAAAAAAAAAACCTAGGTACTGTCGGGAATCGGACCCGGAACCTTCAAGTTATCAGCATGGCATGCTCACCAGTAGATCAAGAGGATGGCCTAATAACACGTTAAATAGAGTGGGTTGCATTATGATAGACTGCAGTTGGCCTATTTGATCTGTAGCCCCTTTTCGTCCTCCAGGACAAAGGCAGGCATACAATGATATAAAATTATAAAACAAAGGCAGAATAAATTCAGAGTGAGCAGATAGGACACTCAAAAGCATAAATTATTATATAATATATACACTCATGTTTCCACCGAACCCACCTGGCATTATTGTGCTACCAACAATAAAAAAGGATTAAAGAATATTTTCAGGAAGTTGAGAATATTTAGTTAAATAAGAGAAGAAGTCAACATGCCAAGAGTTAATTAGATAAGTCCAAGTTTTATTGATAAACAATATATATATATATATATATATATATATATATTTGATCTATAGAAAACATCTTGGGTATTTACCTTGCAATATTACTAATTTTATTTATAAGTCATAGCGACTAAAAAAGAAATCCGAATATATATCATACTTTCCTTAGTAAGGACTCTGAATATTTACTATAATTTCCATAAGTCGGACGGACTATTAATATTTAATACAAGTCGGACGGACTATTAATATTTAATACAAGTTGGAGGGACTCTGAACATCCATTACAAGTCGGAGGGACTCTGAACATCTATTATAAGTCGGGAGGGACTCTGAACATATATTATAAGTCGGAGGGACTCTGAACATCTATTACAAGTCGGAGGGACTCTGAACATCTATTATAAGTCGGGAGGGACTCTGAACATATATTTTAAGTCGGAGGGATTCTGAACATATATTATAAGTCGGAGGGACTCTGAACATCTATTATAAGTCGGGAGGGACTCTGAACATATATTATAAGTCGGAGGGATTCTGAACATATATTATAAGTCGGAGGGACTCTGAACATCTATTATAAGTCGGGAGGGACTCTGAACATATATTATAATTTTAAAACTGAAAAGAATTTAGACTTACAAAGACCGAAACTTAATTTGAATCTTACATTTTGTTTTGAGAGCACGTGGACGTGCCTAAGATGGATGTCCTGCTAAGAGTGTCTGTCCTCAGATCTCTTGGCAGTATGTATACGATATCTATTGCTCAGGGGGTAGGGGGGAAGTAGGGGTTACACACACAAGACGGAACCATAGAGAGCAAAGAGAGGGAAAGGGTAATAGTAGACGGGGAACACGTGACTGGCAGGCCCTGGAAAGATCCAGAACAGTATTATTGGCACATGCCACCATCTAGCGTCGGAAACGTCTTACTTAATTTTTTCCCGACGTCCTTAGCGAACACGTGATGTTCACGCGCCTCATCAATTCGCGTTTTCAGTTCAAACAACACGTTCGTGTAAGTTGGTTGTGTCCGTGGGAGAAAGGCAGCTTGGCACGTACACAGAAGAATGGGGCATCGGTGAGTTTGAGACATTATACAAGTGTAGTTGTGGTGGAATATGATTCGAAGTATTTAAGTGTCCTGTTTTTTCTTGAAATCGCACATTGTAGGTTTTTATAAAACGCTACAGATCTTTTGTGGGTAGTGGTCCAACAAATATATCAATCGATAATCTTTGTAGAAATATAATTAAAGTCCGTTCACCGTAGGAATTGTTTTCTGAAAGGCCTTTTTCCATACCAAAAATCTATTATATAGTAGGATATTGGTAGGATAAAAGACCTTTCAGAGAGTAATTCCTACCGTGAATGGAGTATATTAGCAGTTTCACTCACATTCTCGAACTAATTCGTGGTTAACTGATAATAGATAAATCTTGTGTTATTATTTATTATTATTATCACCACGTCTTACTACCCGTTCGGTTTATACGATATTACGCTAATGTGAAAATTGTAGGGTGATTGTGAGATGAAATGGAGGACCTACAGTTTTAACGTGGGATCCGAACCACGGTGGAGGCCTGGCATTCCACACATTCACAAGTTGTGATTAATACAAGTCTTGTCAGAGGCAAGGGAAGGGTTTGGCAATCGGATAAATCTGTGCCGGGACCGAGGATTGAACCCCGGACCCCAGCACAGAAGTATGACACCTTACCTCTAGACCGCCAGGTCACCGACTTGTAATTGTTCATTGTTAATTACGTGTGGATAATGTCTTGCCTTACAAACTGTATCTATGAAGGAATTGATAGGATGTATACATTCTTTGTGTTTGAATGTGGGGAATGCGAGGCCTCCACCGTGGTTCGGATTCCACTTTAAAGTGTAGGTCCTCCATTTCTATCTCACAATCACCCTACCATTACACATTAGCATAAGTGCGTATAACCCGAACGCGTAGTAAGACGCGGTGCTAATAATAATAATAATAATAATAATTTAAGTGTTTATTTGAGTAAATGTTTTGGAGACGGACGATATTCTTGAACACAGCTGTTCTTGATGGTCCCAATCAACGAAATATTGCAGGATTGTTTGTTTACGTCAGCTACAAACTTATTTGAAATAAGACTTAGGAACAGTCCGTAATAGGTATTCAATTTCCAGTATTTGTCCTATGTTTCATAATAATAATAATAATAATAATAAGTCATTTCTGATTGTTTAGTGCTTCGCTTAGTTCGGGCCCGCGTTTTACCACCTGTTCAGGCTATGCACAGATTTAATGGGGTATATAGATGGACAAGGTAAAGATTTAGAGGAAATGCACCCAACTTTTCTCGTAGATTGGACAACTATTTAGAGAAAAACATCTTGGAGCACCCGGCCGGCCGTGATCAGAAAACCAGAACAGACAATATCGATGCCTTTGTACTTGTATTTACCAGGAAGGATAAACCATTGCTAGGAAGGTCAGGATATGGTTTGTATCTCAAGACACTTGCATTAAGAACTTTTCCTACCTGTGACGTAGTGGCAAGCCGAGACAGGATTTACCATGTCAATGTATTCACGCTTTATTCGGTGGCTTTTAAAGTTATAGTGGTCTA
>CABFOV010003449.1:52915-65587 GCA_902141375.1 Timema poppense | reverse complement strand
CAACCCCGCTGTTTAGTCTTGAGATAACAGTCATAGTCAGACAATATTTGAATAACTAACCCCCCTCTCCCCACCCTCAAAAGAAAATTCTGGTTACGGGCCTGAGTATCAGAAAGTTAGACAGATGGCATTACAAAAATTACATTGTATCGAAATGGGGGTCATAAAAAGGTCGGTAGTCATCAAAATCAAGAATTCGATTTTCTTAACAATGACAAAACTTTATTTCTATGAGTATTTATGAGAAATTAATAATACATTTGAAAATATACATAACGATATTATTTTTTAAATAACTGTTCTTGCATTATAAAATGAAATATGTAAATAGTGATTTATTTCAGATTCACAATACAACGCTTCACATTTCTACGAGAGTGTGAATTGTTATGGCACTCAAACAGATTCTACGCGTTATTATCGACTATTGAGTGATTCGAGCCTTAGTGTTGGTTAGTTTCTCACCCGGAACATGGTTCGAACCTCTACCGTGCTCATTTAGGTTGGGGGCTATCAAAATTAGGAAATTCATTGCTGTCTATAAGTTACGTCAATGGTAGTCAAACAGTTTTCAATTGCGCACTCGAACATTCATAAACACTAATCTACATTAATTCAAGAGTTAAAAAAAAATTATAAGTTAATCAACTAAATAAACGCTTGGTATTAATCTAATTGTTATTTGTAATATAACTTAACAAGAGAGGGAACTAGGATAGTCTAATTATAAATTTTATTACAAGCATATTAAGACTTATAAGTACATTTTACACATCAGGTCACACAAATAAATACATATTTGAGCTCATTAATTTTGATTTACAGACCCGACATGGCACTAAGGTAAAATTAATTTTAAGTTTAGGCAATAAAAGTTAAGAGTAGTTTTGAATTATAACACAGAGATTATATCATTTTATGAACACCTTTTAATGGTTTAAAAGATCATAAAGTTTACTTTTTCATCTAATGAGATTTTGTTTGAGGTATATACTTATAGAGGGGGTTTGACCTATCAAATAGGGAAGTTTGCAGATGAATGCATTTTTTAAAATTATGATTATTTTGAAACTGGTAAACGAGTTGGTTTATTATACATAACTGAGGAGGGATTCATATGACAAGTAGAACTGTATACTTGTTTATTTTTGTTCCATTTTTTTAAAGTCTTTAGTTAGATTACGTTTAGATTTATACATATACGCATAAAAAAATCATATAAACACAAACATTCACACAAATAGACACATACACATTTACACAAACATTATCATATTATACCCGAATGTCACGCAATGAATTAAAATATACACACATGTCTACATATACACAGAATTTAACATTTCGGTTCACACATAATTATATTCCCATTTACACACACACATATATATATATAGGCATGTGTATATGTGTATTACTATTAATGTTGGTCTTTTTGCAGATATTTACTTGTAGTTGTATACATGTTTATCGCGTTTCTCTCTCTAAACATATGTATCTATATTGACACGCACATGCAAAACACCTGAATGTTTCGGATATTCGTGTAGCAATCAAAATATGTGCATTAACTCGAACCAGGAAACATTCCGTACACATTCTAGGAGAGCTTCAAGAGCGAGAGAGAGAGAGAGAGAAAGGTTAGTTCCAGTAGTAGTAACAAATATCTCCGCGGAACACGTTTCGACGGCGATAACGGAGTTAGGTCCCCCCCCGCACTCTTCTCCCCCCCTCCCCCCACGTAGGAAGGAGGAGCATCCGGTAGATGTCAGTAGGAAACTCCCCTCCCACCCTCTATCAAACTCCCTTCATCCACCTTTAAGGCCCTTAAACTCGTCCTATCTATGGGTCTCTCTTTCGCCACAAATTATTACATCCCCGGACTTATGAGCACGTCAAGGGGATGTTCTCTCTCATCGACTACTAGCCCCCCACACCCCTATACCAACACAACGTAGTTAAGAGAATGGCTTACAGGCCGATTGGTTAGGTTTTTTTCCTCTCGTTTTTTCTATTTATTAAAGGCTTCTTTCGATCTTAAGACCTTCAGGTTTATACCCCACCTAGGGGAAAGGTAATCACCTAGATAAATTGTTTACCTGTTTGTGTTAGTATTGAGGAGAAAGAGGGGTGGGATAAAAGATGAAGTGAAAGCGATTTTAAACACGAGAGACGAGAGTAAAGAGTAGAATCCGATAACGGACTATTCACTTTACTACATTTTTCTTATTTTATGGTTCTTGACAATTACCTTGGTCCAATATTTGATATTCTGTCAGTCTGACATCTTAGCTCAGTAGGTAGTGTGTCTGTCTACAGTACTAAAGCATCTGGAATGTTATAAAATGTTATAATTTGTGAAATATGGGCTTCCCCTTTAACAGTGACGAATTAATGACCGGGGGATGGGTTTTGTGTCTGTTCTAGATTTAAGTTAATTTATAAGTCGTGTACTGATTAATCAGTCTGTGCAAGCTAAATATTTATAATAAATAATTTAAAAATATGTTTGTCCAAGGTATACAAGTTAAGATCGAAGATGAACCATAAAACTATACTTATTTAACGAGATTGTTTGAAATTTAATAGGTTATGATAAATGCATTTTTAATAAAAAATTATTATTAAAAATAAATTGTAGCAACACCAGCGTATTAAATTAATGGGACATCTTTCAAATATTCACTGCTAAGGGATGTCGAGTATAGCCGAGCAATACCGATAAAATACGAGAAGTTGATACACGATAGGAGAAGGACTGGAATGGTGTCAATCTAGTTTGAATCGGCAATGTATTGACATCAATAGGGAGCAATATAATAACTATTTAAACCAATAAAGGAAAAAAGTTCCAAAAAGCTGTATTCAATTAAACATTGATAAGAGGATATACGCGAGATTCCCACACACATCATAAAACTGTAGGCCTGAAAGTTCACAATTAAAACGCAACAAAACACATAATTTTGTAGTTTTTGGGGTACAACAGCCCCCTTCTTTAGAATATACAGCCGTTTGGACACAGTTTTCCTTTGTTTATGTAACCTTCTGCTGAAGATGTGGACTTATGTACACCGAAAATTACATAATTATGTGTTTTGTTATGTTTTAATTGTGAACATTGAAGCTTACAGTTTTTTGGTAATTGTGTAGGGCCTTACCTTCTATCCTGCTATCAATGTTTAATTTATTTAAACCAATAGAAGTACTTTGAAGTAAGCAAGTGCAATTTTATGTGTACATGGCCAGCGAGGCTCAAAAGATGGGAAAGTTAATTTGTTAGCGATATAAGATATTATAAAGTAATATATTAGCAATTTTTTTTTGTAAAATTACACGTAGACACGAGAATCGCACCAAGAACACATGATTTAGCAAGCCAGTGGCTCTACCACTGAGTTATCCGTAATCTATCCTATGCTCAAACTTATTCTCCACTCATATTTTATGGCAGAGCGTGTGATGGACATGTGGATATCATCAAATTAATAATGATACATCAGATACTACAGTAACTGTTGATACTGAAGCCTGTATTATCCTACCGCGTAGTAAAATGACGATATCATATTCCTTACATTGAGAAACGACTCCTGGACAAGAGATTTGGGTGATCGTACAGTTGCTCTATTGCTATCTTGGCAGANCATTGGCGCATAAAATCCCCCCCCCCCCCCGTGTCGAAGATTGCTGTGTTATCTGATATATTGCACTCTTGCTTGATCATGCATTATATGGCTGAATATTTCCTCATATCCATCACAGAGACTGCCTTAAAATATGAGTGAAGAATGACCGTGTACACGGGGTGACTCTTGGATAGCTCAGTAGTAAGAAAATGGTTGAACTAATCAAAGATCCGGGGTTCGATTCCCGTGTCCAATTGGCATTTTTTAAAAGGATTATTATAGGTGGCTATACAAAACACATGACGTTCAGGAGGTAAGTTACCAGAAATCTCCGTTAACACATTTTTTCAACAAAAAAAAAAGGTTTTAATTATTTTTCCCTCACCCCCTCAGTTAATTATCTTTCGCTTCCCTTTCTTTTCAAGTAATATAATTGTGTCGGTGATAGCGATTAGGTATTAACAAGAGATGTAGCCAAACATACAGATACTAATAGGGACAATATTGATTACTTTTTATAGTGATAACAAATTTTGTTCAATATTTTAAAACAGTGACTTGGGAAACTCTCCAATAGTAAAATCTTTGAGGTGTTCCTAACACTCTTGCCTCAGACTGTACCCGAACCAGCTGAGCCTTTGAAGGATACCGAAAAGGAAAGGCTAGTGAAACTTCTAAGTCAGGCCTCAAAATTAAGCCCTCTTTAGGATCACCTTCCACCATATCCTACCCTCAAACCCCTTTTTAATAATGACTGAAATTTAGCGAGCACAACTTGGGATTGAATAATTCTCGTTCATATAACACAGCAACACAATATTTATCTTTAGGGCGTATGACCCGCCTCGGTGGCGTAGTTGGCTAACGCGCTAGTCGTATTGAGCTCGACTGCTGAGGACGGTGAGATCGAGGTTCGAATCTCGGTCGGGTGAAACTGGGGGTGGTTTTTCCTAAATGGTTTTCTACTCTCCCTCCACGCAAATGTGGGTTCACTTCCTCTAATTCAACCTTCCCAATTCCTAATCCATTAGCGTAGGTAGTACTTTAAGCGTATAAACCGAACGGGTAGTAAGACGCGGTGCTAGATATAAATTTAGGGCGTATGCGTTTGTTGGCACTACTCTGTGTGTGTGTGTGTGTGTGTCTATGTATGTGTTCATGTGTGTGTGTGTGTGTGTGTGATAAGGCGAGAGAGTGAAAACATGGCTGTTTGTGTTGAGATTTTGATTTAAAATTAGAGTCTACATGCCCCAAATACGTAATCAAGAGATAGACATTACGATAAAAATATATTTGTGTGTAAAATCCCTAGTCACACTGGTGTAAAATTGGTGAAGACGGTTCAAAGGAAATACAGTTTTTGTGTGAAGAGAGATTTGTAAACCATTAAAACCATTAACCATTAAAACTCTGGACCACCGGGTTAACTCAACCAGACGAGAACGATGCTTTAATACATTCGCCAACCAGACAGTAGAAAGTAAGCATAATATATTCCCAAAGTTCAGCTCATCAATACCGTATTACCCGCCTTTGTGGCGTAGTTAGCTAACACGTTAGTTTATTGTTGAGCTAGACTGCCGAGGAAGGGGATATCGAGGTTCGAACCTCACTCGAGTGAACTGGGGCGGTGGGGTTCCTAAATGGTTTTACACTCTCTCTCTCCCCATGCAAATGTGGGTTCACTACCTATAAATTCAACCTTCCCAATTCCTATCTATTAGCGTAGCTAGTAATTAATCGTATAACGAGAACGTGTAGCAAGAGGTCGAGCTAAATTAAAATCAATACCCTATTCTATTAAGAATCTTAGGTATTGTTTTAACATTAATTAATGTCAACTTTGATGGTCTTGGGGTAGAGGGCTCGCTTAAGGGCCATAGGTTCGTGGGTTAAACCTAACTAGGGTCGACAGATTTTTCTTGAGCATTAAAAATCAATAGCACAACTTCCTTCGGAAGGAAAATGAAGCCATTGGCCACATGTCAATTGTGGCGTGTAAGAGAATCATGGAAGTTTTGTGAAAATACCTTTACCAGCAAGATTAGTAGGTCTTTCTGCTCTCGTTGATATAAATCTCGTTTGTTGATATAATCAGTCCATTTGGAAAGTACACGTTAAACACCTTAAATAGATAATAAATAAAGAAAATAACTGCCGGCTGTACTATACTAATTGGTTTACCGATTTAAATTATTTGTTATCTTCTAATACTTTCTACATATAAATGTGGGTGCATTTACTCTTAACTATCCTTCTTACTCATTAGATTTTGCAGAAAAAAGTAACTTATTTTAAGGTTATTTATGAGGCAATTTTTCCCCGCAGACTACTTATCTAGCTGCTCTATTTCTGGGAGTTTTTATTTTTCTTATTTACATGTTAAATTATAGAATAATTTAGCCAAAGAGAAAAATTTCAAAATATCCTTAAAACATATAAATTAGTTTTTATTTACCAAAAGCTATTAATTGATATTCTATTTTAAAAATAGTCACAGTATATCTTACAAATAAAACATTATCTTTAAACTTAAAATAATTTTTCTATGACCAAGATTAATAATATTAATAATATTTATCACCGCGTCTTACTACCCGTTCGGGTTATACGCTTATGACCAAGAGATCACATATAAACTATGAGGGAGGTGATATAATATGGTAAGAAAAAACTTATTCCGAAGGAGATATGCAACTTATTGCTCAATAAATTTGAAAATAAACTATATGAAAAATCTATTTTTCGAAAAGATCAAAGAAATAAAAAAGTTTATCATTCTAATAAATTATTTTACTCCTTGTTTCTTAGTACGCTATGTTGAATATTATAGCTTCTGGCGCTAAAACAGGCAGTTTATTAGGTTACTAATCTTTGAACACGCGACATAGTATTGAGTCTTAACTATACAGGCTTGCCATTCTCTTTCAATGATTGTTCCTGAAAATCTCTCGTTTATATACCGCATAGTGCTATAAATTTTAACTATCCTCATATATAAACTAATCAGATAGAAATAAGAAATGTAAAGTTCACAGAAAATATACCCATATTTGCGTGAGGATAGAGTGGAAATACATTTAGGAAAAACCAACCTAATTACACCTGAAAAGAACTCGGAACCCAATCCTCACCATCAGTAATCGATTTTATTGTGAAATTATTGGTTCAATAGACCCTTCTTCTCCAAAAGCATGTCGGAGACTTGTTGATATAAACACTCTTTGAGCGTGACTCAGAGTATTTTAAATTAGAAATATTAGCCTGAGGAAATTATTTGGATGCGTTGAATGAATATGGTATCACCTTATGCATATCCTGTGAAAACTATAGCCTCAATTATATTTACTCGGAGTGAACTTGATTTTGAGCCTCAAACCGTTACAAAAATATTCGGCGTGCCTAAATCAGGAAGCTACAAAAACTAAAACATTAACCAGTAAATTAAGCTATTATAAGTTATCCCTTAAAGAGCCAACGTTTCAATGAATTCTAGAAGGTAGTTCGCTGTATCGTTATTGTTTATCAGAGTATCAACCTATTAATAAAAGTTTATTGAGTTTAGAAACTTTGTGGAGTTCATTTAACTCTACAGCCGGGTTTTTATTTGGTGTGTTAAAAAATAACAATCACCTGACCACGCCACCAGCCGAAATATAGATAGCTGTTAATAACTTGTGTTTACAGATTTCATTTTATATCAGTTAGCAAAAGTTTCCCCAAATGTATATCGAAATGACAGGTAGAGTAAGCAAAAAACACCGTGGCTGTCATTGCCACAGATATATATCTATCAATGATCTACTGAGAGCTTCTATAACAGATTTGAATGACTTTCTGCACTCATCCCATATAATAAGCGTGGAATCTCGTATCATTTGTGCAGGTATTGATTTTTTGGAAAATATTTCATAGAAGAATTTCCGTGTCATTCAGTTTGAGCAGAAATTTTAACGCCGCTGTTTTAACACTTTCAAAATTTTGTGCAACAATTTTGAAGATACGAAACTAGTTTTAATTTTGTCCTTGGGTTTATAATTTTTTCAATACAAAATTTACTCTGTATGTGTTACTATAGGATTTAGATCAATGTCAATACTATTCAATTTTTAAATTAAGACTTCCTCTGCTTTTTTCATATAATTTATTTATTTTTCAATGCTTCTTACTACCCATTTGGGTTATACGCTTATGTTATAAATATGATAATAGTTTTAGGGATTATGAAGGTAAAGTTTAAAGGAAGTGTAGCCATATTTACGTAAAGAGGGAGGGAGAGAGAGAGAATGGAAAAACATCTTAGAAAAACTATCCTCAACACACCCGAATGAGGTTTATACCTTGATCTCTCGGCATTCTAGTGTACTGCGAAAGTATCACCTTACTGTGGGTTCACACATTCGCTGTAAGACCAGAAAAGTGCTTAGATTTGGTCACGTGACAGCTGTAATCCAATCACAAGAAGTCCGCTTGGCCAGCGCAGCCCGCACTGCTCGAGTAAAGATAATTTCAACTTTTCCAGCGTTTCTATAGAAAGCCAGTCAAGAAGACCCAATCAGCGCATGCGTGAACTTTCAAACATGCGTTATTTATAAATAAAAGCACATTCTCAAGATGACGTATCTCAAAAGTAATGATGAAAAACGACAGTTATTTGGAAGCCATGAGTTTTATAGATGACAAAATCAAACCCAGGCAATAAGTAAAACATCTAATTTTATTTTAAATACAGTAACTTGCAGTGATTGTATTATTTTAGTTTTATATTTGACGTTTCAAGGCACCATGGATAAAGAGAGATTCCCAAATTTCCGCGAGCGTGTGAACAGCTGCACCACTAAGCGGTACTGATTATATTAAAATAGATACGTTTATTCAAATATATTTAAAATCATTTCTTTTATCTTTAATATTACTACAAATTTACAAGTTATTTCTCATCTAAAATATTAGCAGTGAAATGATCAAAATTGGAAGAGTTCCCTCAAAATAATTTTCATAAGAAAATGGGTGTTAACTTCTAATTTACAATGATAAACATTGTATATAAATAAAATTTTGTCAAAATCGTAATAATTTGTAATTCATAATTCATAATAATAATCGTAGTAATTTGAGAAAATCTTTTTTTTCTCTTTTTGCCCTTCTGTAAACTACCTTTAAATTTAGCTTTGGATAAATATTAATCCAATAAACCTTCTTAGGAACCTTATGAAAATTCTAGATACCAAGTTTTAGGCCAATCTTATGGCTAAACAATTACTAAAAGTTTAGTTAAAGCGTTTATTTTTATCATCATTTGGATGAATTTAAACTCACATCACTGTTTGTATTGACGTGACACCTTTCCAGGAGGATGAATTCATGACTCTTTCTGTTAGATTTTCAACTAATGTGGAAGTGTAAATACTACCGTGAAAAGGCTAAAGTTTAGAGTTGAGGTACCTAAAGTTGTCGTTGACAAACCACTCCTCCAACATATAACCAATGTTGCCAACTATACATTACAAGAAGTTCTTGTTACGACCAGAGTAGCCATTGTATACACCAGTCCCTTTGTGAAATATGACACACAGCTTTTCGTTAGAGGGGGAGTGTGAGGTTAAGTGGTAGAAAGGGTGTGTAGTGGAGGGTGTGCTAGTTAGTGCCCTCTTTCCTAAACCTAGTGTCCCAAGAGGACAATTGAGATTCGCTAAAGACGTTCTAATTGAAATTGTTTCCCTATCAGGCACCGAGAAAACCCACTCTGGTAATTATTTGGTTGTTAGGTTGGTGACTGAAGTTGAAACATTCTCTTGTATGGAAGTTTGTAATTGGATTCCACAATCATTGTTTGTCTGGCTGATTCGTGTGAGTGCGAAAAAGGTTGGATGGGGTATGAGGGTTAACACAAGGTTTTGCAGAATATCACTCGATGAAAAGAAAAAACAATTATTCTAAACATTGTGTTTTACCAACTTCTTTATTGTTTGAAAATATTAATATACATTTATGATTAAAAGCTGCTTGACTATCCTGAATCAACTTTACAGTTACCAGGAGCTATTACACAGTGAGTACAATTTCAATCATAAGTTTTTTAAGTACACCTACATGTGGGAAATAGATCTCTATTCAATTTACGTTTTAATTGAGTAGAGAGGACAGTTGCTATTTACCGAAGCGAGACTGTAGTCTCTGGAAAATAACATCAGTTAAAATTAATTAATCAAATATAAGTGTGTTTCATTAGTATGAATCTTTTATTCTACTGTTTTTCACCATTAGTACAAGAGATAGTGTATTCATTTTAAATACTATAGTTGGGTTGTGAAAAAAATATTATATATTTATAGTTCTCCTAAGGTTGCATATATATATATTATTTTATTATTTAGCTCATTTGCACGAGAAACCTTATCTCAGGACCACTGGGTTTAAACACATGATTAGGAAATCCCTTCTCTTTGCCTGTCCGGTTGCCGTTGCTTGGGGTAAAACACATAAGAAATGCACTTACACCTGTATTTTATATAATATCGTAATGTAACAAAATTAATAGTTATCACGAAATAAATAAATAAATAGTTTTATGTTATTTGTTTGGTTATTTATGTACTCTGAATTTTAGTTTTATCCAATCCTACCTATTGAGCTCCATTAATTTACATATCTAAGGTAACATAATTTTCTTGAAACAAAGTTAAAATTTTGGTGGTTGTAAATTTTATATTAATATGTATAAACTTTGTTTTGTTAACAAGGTATTGATTACTATACCATAATTTCAATTAAAATTAATAAGTAGCCTTGCTGCTCATAGTTCCATTTTCCTTTTTGTAAGTTATCTTAAGATATAATCACTAAGTGACTGATTAAAATTGTAGCAACAAAACAAAAAATTGGAAACTTCTCACACATAGTCATTCTGTAGTTGAGAGCTACATATCTTTATATTTAATTAAATATATGAATAAACTTCTCACTTCCTCTCCAAGTTAAATTCAACACTCTTGTGTAAATATTTTGCCGACAACCTTGCCAACATCATCTCTGGCACACCAAACTAGATAAGTCTGGTTTTTAGGCCACGAGCCTACATATATAATATGAAGGGTACAAGGAAAAAGGGGGAAGCCACATTACCAACCTTTTATAAGACAATAACCTTAATATCTCAATGAATTAGATTAACTTAACTATGACAAATACCTCTTTTAACTTTAGAATACATTGCATTATATTGACTAACAAATGTTGGCACTCACTCAATTTTAGTTAAAATTTGACTTTTCTCCCTTTTTTTACGTAGGCCTACCCTTAATATTCGAATAAATTAATTTAAACTTGATTTTAGCATTAATTATTTTAACATCTGTCTGAATGACATGGATTAGAAACATTTTACAACAGTATGAAATTTTGGCTGTATAATAACTTATATCTTATCTGATAATTAATTTAGTGGTAAAATATATAGATTTGTTGAAAAAACTACAAAAGATTTATTAAATTTGATATCAATAAAAATTGTTCTGATATAGATGGGATATTTGATCAAAGATATTAGTGCCAAAAAATGTACAGTAGTTTATAATAACATAAATCAATAAAATATATTTTTGAATGATAGTGATGACATTTGACATGTTTTGTGTGGACATGTCTTATTTTTTCTTTACACAAAGTATAATCAAATTTGGATAAATATTTAGCATAAATAAATTAAAAGACTATTTCAACACATTTTGATATATATTATTGGATTTTTTGAACTGTATAAAATTTCATGATGAGAAAAAATTGCAGCTAAAACTGCGTTTAAAAAATAAAATAAGGTTCAAATCTTTGACCAACTTTTTGAAAAAAAAAAAAGTTTTTTTAACCAAATCATCAATAGTGTGATTAGTTAGATGTTATTTAAATAAGATATAAATTTAAGTTAAAATTGGTTTTAAATTTAGAATAGTGCCAAGACTAGCACTTGGAACGATTTTCATTGGCATGCCTAGCAATTTGAATAAAAATAATATAAAATCTTTATTTTCAATTAAAACCATTGATGTGAGTAATAATTTTGATAACATCATTTATTTAATTGTTTCAATTGTTTTGATGCGGTATTTATTCCTGTTTATATGATATATATAAAAATATGATATAGTCAAGAAACAGTAGTTATTTAATAAATTCGAAATAAAATATTTTGTTACATTTAATTATGTAAATGTGTTGGGTGGGCTTGGTTTGGTTTGCACGCTGAGTGACTTCGAAATATTACTTCGGTACAACACTAATAAAAGGATGCCAACCCCTGACCTAGGACAATAACTTTTGTATATCAAACCCAATAAAGTCCCTAGCATATGCTTTAAAAAAAATATTTTTAAATATGACTGAAATGTATTTTAATATTTAATCTCAGCTTATAACCCGAATGGGTACTAAGACGTGGTTCTAAAAAAAATAATTTCAAATGCATTAGTGTAAAATGTAATTGATTACCTAACATTATTATTATTATTATTATTATTATTATTATTAGCACCACGTCTTACTACTCGTTAAGATTATACGCGCTTACGCTAATGTGTAATGGTAGGGTGATTGTGAGATGAAATGGAGGACCTACAGTTTAACGTGGGATCCGAACCACGGTGGACGCCTGGCATTCCCCACATTCACAAGTTGTGATTAATATACGTCTTATCAGAAGTGAACGAAGGGTTTGGTAATCAGATAAATCTGTGCCGGGACCGAGGATTGAACCCCGAACCGATTTTCTAACAGATTGCAGCAATAACTTAATTTGAGCTAAAATTTGACTTTCATTCGTTTTATCCTATACCCTTGGTAAGTAAGTATATACTCTTAATTACTGGACACATTCGCATTTTACTTTATGTGGATCAGACTTGAACTAAAGGTGCTTTGCTTCTCAATACCAGTTGGGGTTATCCACACTTTTACATTAATTAAGGCAGGGAATATTCGTGTAGAATCTAGACAAAGTCCAAAGCTATTTGCATGGAGGGAGAATGGAGGATTATGTTGGGGGGGGGGG
>CABFOV010003449.1:33123-50675 GCA_902141375.1 Timema poppense | reverse complement strand
ATTTATAAAGATAATTAAGATTGTAGATTGTAAGATTGTGTAATGTGGAAGTAAATCAAGTATAACTTACAGCGGTCATATAAACGCTTTCTCATTGTGTTCTTTGTCTTGGCCTACAATCTTAATTATCTTTATAAATATATATATATATATATATATATATATTTATAAAGATAATTAAGATTGTAGGCCAAGACAAAGAACACAATGAGAAAGCGTTTATATGACCGCTGTAAGTTATACTTGATTTACTTCCACATTTTCATAAAATATGTCGTCTCACTCTTGATAGATATATAATCAATGCCTATGCATATATATATATATATATGTATTTATAACAATTAATTAAATAATTTCCCAGGGATATAAGAACATAACATGTTAATCTCACTATGTGTTTTTCTCTATAGGTATTATTTTGACTTTGAAACTAAATCTTTTTGTAAACTCAATAAAACTTTTCTTATATCGATTTGTGGTAAAAGTTTAACAACAACAGCTTCAAACTTTTCTCATTGTTTTTTATTCAACATGTTTCATGATTTTAGAAATATGTAGATCAGAACTACTGTTTTAGATTGAAAAACATTAGTTCCACTTTTATTTTTTCAATACCTTCATACATTTTAAAATACTTCAAATCTTTCTAGGTAAAAAAAAAGTAGTAAAAATAAAAACTGAAATTGAATTTTCGTGAAACTGAGTTTTACTAAAGGTATACATATACATATATAGGACCTAGATCAAGAACTTAAACAAAAGAAGTATAATCACCAGCTGGTATACGGAGTTTTCTCCGTGTTTGACTAGAAGATTGATTCTAACCGCAAAGTCTTGGAAGAATATGAAATGAATGAAGAAAAAAAAAGTTTAGTGGAAATAAAAAAAAAAAAGAATAAAGAGAAGGACAACAATATAGAACAAACTTAATACTTGGCGAACAACTATTTAGATCAATAGTAACAGATCCGCTTCGGTGGCCGCGTGGCCTAACGCGCTAGGCTCGTGTTTCCATGGTCCTCATTTAAGAGATGCTATATTAAAAATGGTTATTTTGCTTCTGCAACATCTAAATATCAAATGTTTTGCCGATATACATAAACCCTTTCGTTGGTATCCCTAAGTACTAATAGAGAAAGATATGGACATACATGGGGACAAAGAGAATGGTAATACCCAATATTTTGAATTCGAGGGCATACAAATTTAAAGTTTATCATAATCTTTGTGTTGAAAGTTTCATGGGAATGTTACTTTCTTAATGTGAGAAAGTAAAATGTGTTTTAATCTTTTACTTGTCAACATCATGAAAAATTTCATCAATTAAGTGATTCATTTTTTAGAAATTTAAATACAAATTTTTATTTTGTTGTTATTTATCTGTAACACATTTTATGTAATTTTCTGTTCAGACAATAAAACCAATTAAAACATTTATAAGACTTCATTACGGATCTTAACCACTTGTTTTTCTTAAAGACAAATTAGTTTTGTTTAAATTAGAAGATTATATATATTTTATTAAATCAGTATATAAATAAAAAATCAAACCACCACAGCTAAACAAGCTTCCTCGCCATCACATAGTAATAATATATTTTCAAGCTGTAAGAACGCTTTGAGAATCTACTTATCATTAATATCATCAAATAACCTCATAGCTTGATGTAAAATTATGTTAGCAAATATGCCAGGGGCCCGGGGGAAAGGGAGGGTGGGGAAGTGTAAGAAATCATGGTGCCCCTGGTGGTGGTGTAATGAAACTACGCTTGGATTCTTGTCCGTTGGAGTGAATGTATACATACTGATGGAGTAAGAAGAAATAAGTTAGTTTCTGTGTTGCGTCACGCACTTCCTACGAATGAGAAAGATATGTTACTATGTGAACAGAAAGGAAAATAACAAAAATAATTTTTTTAAATTTGTTTTTTTAGTAATTTATACACTCCTTTTATTTACCTTGACTACACTTTGGCGATATTATACTCGTATAAAATAAACCATAGTGGAATCAAATAAGGTAGGCCAATTAACTTTTACTATAAAGTGAAGATAGATAGTAATTAATAATTTTTTTACTATAAATCCTGATTTTTTATATTTTATTGGTAACAGACCGAGAACTAATTATAATTAAATTTTATAATATATTTTATTCTCGTTTATTACCAGTGTTGCAATTATTTTCTTAAAAGATAATTAATTTTGTGTTTTCCAGAAGATATTCTTAATTTCAAAGACCTTTTTTGGAAAAAACATGGAGGGATAAATTAAACTTCAGTTAGTATTAAAATGATTACTAAGCGGTAAAGCCATTGGTTTCTATAACAAGATGATTTAATTCTGATGAGGAAATGTATGCAGTTTTTACGTAACAGGGGGAATGAAATATAATAAATTGTGTGATTATGAATTACCACGCTATTTCTTCAGTTAGAATTTTGGGAGCTTGAGATTATGACGAGTCTTTACGTTTTTTTTCACCTCGAACCCAAAATAGAGGATTTTACGAATCTGTCTGTTTGTAAGTCCATCTATATGTACTTCAGTCGGTTTATTTATCCCCGGGCCTTATTCCGAAATAGTGTGATGAATTATTTTCAAAATTATTATTACTATTATTATTATTAGCACCGCATCTTACTACCCGTTCGGGTTATATCGCACTTACGCTAATGTTTAATGGTAGGGTGATTGTGAGATGAAATGGAGGTCCTACAGTTTAACGTGGAATCCGAACCACGGTGGAGGCCTGTCATTCCCCACATTCACAAAATGTCTTGTCAGAGGTGAAGGAAGGGTTTGATAATCAGATAAATCAATGCCGGGGCCAGGGATTGAAACCCGGCCGCCAGCATAGAAGTCTGACACCTTACCCCTAGACTGCAAGGTCACCGTTTTCAAAATTGGTTACTCAATATTATAAGGGTGTATTTAGGGAATTATTTTTAATTAGACCTTAACCCTTAATTTAAAGGTGATTTAATGTATGTCTAAGGAGTTTTTTTTACCGGGCAAATAAATATATATTAGTTTTTTTTATGGGCTAGGCCTTCTTATAATAGATTTTTTTCAAATTCTCATATATGTTTCTTAACCCGGCCCATGGGACACCAGATGGTGGGAGCTGTCTCTGAGGCCACACGGGTAAAACTTAACAGAGGTTTCCACGTAGCAGGGGTGGCCAATGATATCCACATTAAGGCGAACGGCCCTTGGCCCTGTCGAGGTGAAAGTCTAAAACCTATTTGGTAGGGTGGTGAGTAGGAGTGTGAAAGGCGTGGCGTGGCTTCATAACCGACCAAAGTATCCAACAAGAACAGATGGATTACGGAAACTGCAGATGGCGCTAGCTACCGGACAGATCTTGCGGATAAATTATACGTTTGGAAATATCAGTTTTTTAAAGAACGAGTGAAAATTTTACAATGATATTTTCAATACCTCTTCTAAGCTAATGTATCGATGTTTATTAATTGTCATATTTTCTTATTTTTTGTTAGTAAGCCGGCAGTCATCTATTGAAGAATTTCAATTTGATCGATATTTGATCACTGTTAAAATTATATAGGAATTGTGTATATAAAAAGCACAACCTAATAAACATGCTTATATTCTTGGAAAAACCGTTTCCGAAAATAGAATTGCAAAACAATAAAAATTCTTGAAGACAATCGTTTGTTCGCATGGCTCTGCATTTCCACGCCAAATGAAAAGGGCCAATTGCCTTAACGGCTGCAGTAAGCTAGGTGGTGGCTAAGTTATGTAAGGACTCAGTGAAATTGGTTATGTCACGTCCTCTTTCACAGGATTACGTGGCTGGTACAGGGCAACAGTGGTATCAGGATCGACTTGAGGCACAGACAAAATTATGATCGAGATGGTTCAAGATCGAACAGCTCCGTGGAGTGATAGTTTGGCTGTGGTGCTGCTGTGTGAATAGGAAAAGGGGGGAAACGCCACACTATCTTTTCCCTGTAAACGCCTTTTGTCAAGGGAACAAGAAAGGTTGAGAGAAAGAGAAGCTTAGGAAGAAAGAGGATTCAAATGTTGTCTGGCTCTAAGGAAAGAAGACAATTCTGTGAGCTCAAGGAGGAGAGATAGGACAGGGTGCATGGCGGTCTAGGAATGGAACTGTCGTAAGACAGAACACCCAATAATAACATTATTGATTTATTTAAAATAAACACCTAATAATAAATAACATTAATGACTTATTTAAAAAAGGCATGTACGAGATTATTAAAAATGGGTATTGTGAATGTTTTTGTATAATAAATACATTTTTATGTTTCTGTTGCTTTAAAACATTAATAGTAATAAATAAATGACAGATTTATAAGATTTAGATTGTAAATTATTAACGATTTTGTTCTAAATTATTATCAAGAGACTAATTAAGAAGTTAAATTATAATGTATGTATAATTGTTTAATGTATTGTTCAATATAATGGTATCTTGTTTAGACTAATTTTATAAACAATTTTTTTTAGATTGACTTTTAAAATTTCGTTTAAAATGAGTTTCTGTAAAATGATTTTTATCATAATAATTAAGACTAGGTTCTAATTTTACAAATATTAATAATGTTAGGGCAGTTTGCAGCTAAAGGATATTTGATAGTTTTAGATGAGTAAAAATATTTGTTTGAACAATTTTGTTTCAAATTAACCTTTTATAAGTAAAGAGTGTTTATTATGATTAACTAAATTACATGTTGGTTCTGCCAAGGAAAACATATGTAAGGGTAGTTTACTTATAATATATTAAAAAAATAAATTTTTTCCCAAGCTGTAATACACCAGTTGAGAAAGTCTGCACGAATATGTGGTACCATTTATTCTTCACCGCAAAGTCCTTTTATTTTAATATCTCATATTCAAAATTATTTTTTGATTCATATGATATTCGTTGTGTTCTTTTGGTTCTGACAATTGTATAGTTGTGTGTGTGTGTGTGTGTAAACAATAATCATAAAATTACCCTATAAGTTTTAGAACGTTGATTCCGTAATATAACACATCATTTAAATAGGTTATATTTATATTATTAATTGATAATATCATTATATATACACCTAACATTTTCAGACGGAAATAAAATACATCTACAACATCCTTGAATAATGGATGCCAGCATAGTAGTAAACTAATCATTAAACGTAAAGTTAAAGCTTGATATCGGGTTTCCCTGTGAAGAGGGCTCATAACTATTCCGGGTGTAATTATTGGTTTATATTTCCTAGTTTGTTTCTCAATATACCTCCATACACTAGTGGCCAGTGGTGGATCGTGTATAGGCACTGTGGAAATGCAGCACACCCTATTTTCACTTGATATTATCGATAAAATTTAATGTAATGGGTACTTTTTCTTTAATTCTTTCTTTATTTTTGTAGCATAATATATATTCCTTAAGCTTAATGTCAGTACTTCAGTATCCATCCCCCAGTTTATGAAAAAGATACAACACACTTTGTATGGAACTGTGCACTTCACATTGCCATCGACGTGGTGTTTGACTGTTGTGAGCATGTGCACATAGGAAGGGTGGGTGGGGAGGAAGGCGGGATTGCCAGGTAGAGAGAGAGTACTGTTGCTCTCACAGTGTTGGCTCTGGCGTGATGGTGGAAGGAAGTTTTTTTTACTCAACGTGTGTTGTGCTTAAAAACCTTGTACCATACATATTCTTGAATGTGATAAAGTGTGGAAGAGTGTAGAATTATATTATTACTCTGCTTCCAGATATTCTATTTGATTCTTTTTTTTTCGGTTCTTTTATTTAACAGAAAGACTAAATGCGCTTGCAGTACTTTCAATGGAGAAAAATTTCCTCAATTGTCATCCAGAGATCAAAGAGAAAATTATTGAACTTTTTGCACAAATTAAAACAAAAAGAATGGATTTCATTTTTAAATGAGTAGATCAAGCTTGAACTGTAACAATTTAAGTTAAAATAAGTAAAAAAGTTTGGTTTTTTATTAAGATTTTATAAAATTCCTGAATAAATTTTCTTTTTATTCATGTTTTTTTTCCTTTTACACAATTTTAAAACAAAGGTTAAAAAATTTCTGGAGCAGCAACCCACTAATTTTAGCTACGAGCCTCCACTAATACTGGTTATAGTAGCCCTGAGATATAACTTCCTCATCCATTATTATTAAGTATAGTTTGATGAGGATATCCCAAATGGTTTGTAATACGAAGAGAAAAAAAAATAATGCTCAATTACGTANTATCCCAAATGGTTAGTAATACGAAGAGAAAAAAAAAAAATGCTCAATTACGTATCCCACCAAACGCATATAAACGCTTTTCACATTTTGTAACATCTCATCCAAAATAATTAGTGTTGAGAAAGTTGATGACTAACTTTACTTTTTCACTTTAAAAAATACTTTATCGTGGAGGCAGAGAAGGATGGGGAAAGAGGGGGTAGAGTCTTGAGTGTGGTAATGGAACGGGGGAGTGAGAGGAAATGGCTCGCAATAGGGGTGGGTGGGGGTGGATGGTTTGCAAGTGAGTGGAGGGATAGCAGGAGCTGTAGACGGATGGTGGTCCCGGGGCGAAGTTTGTTTCTGAACTTGGCAAGTCTACCAAAACGCAGGAGTTGGCCCCTTGAATAGACAATGACATCGCCACCGTTCCTGAGATTTGGATACTCAAGTATGGCAGACAATACGATGTATCTAATATAGTCGTCAGATTTGGCTGATGCGAAACATGATATTTATTTTATTGGAAGGTAAAGTAAAATTTTAATAAATATTTTTAAACTTACTATTATGTAAAAATGTGGTTTGCTAAGATAGAAGAAAGAAGAGAGTGGATCTATAAATAAAAATACTCATTCCAAAAATTTGTTTTTGATGAAAATTGATGGCTAATTATTTTATATTATAAAAATAGATATGTTAATTGGATAAATTCTTCAGATATTCAGGGAAAAATTCATATTTAAATTATACTTTATCTGCATAGTAATCCACAGTGCAGCCATTTATATATTCCACTCACCGTAGGTATTGACTTCTGAAAGGCCTTTTTCCCTGCCATAAATCTACTATATAGTAGGATATTGGTAGGAAAAAAGACCTTTCAGAGAGTTATTCCTACCGTGAATGGAATATACATGGGAATTTTTATGTACTATACAAATTAGTATTGTCTTTAAAAACATTTGACCCTTTTCTCAGTACTCATATTATCAATTTATAATTCTTTCTTGTAAAATGTTTATTTTTATCAACATTTTCTCTTCGTGTTTGGCTTAAACTTTGTAAATATATGCGCGAGACTTATGAAGTCATTTATTTATAAGTAAATTCATAACATCTGCACTGACCCTAATATTCAGTTTTTTAAAAGTTTCTTATGAATATTTTACCCTGCGAATATTGTTTACTCTAAAACCGAGTTCCAGTCAGTCTTTTACACCTAACGTTTCCACGCTTTAAAAAAAAAGACTGATATACACATAGCCTTTTACCTCTGAATTAAAAATGTTTCCTCTCTTCTTTCTCATGAGCCGCCACTTGACCTACTCAATGCCCTTTGTTCCTATAGAACAGACAACTCACTTTGCCTTCAAAGATGAACAATTAATGAAGCGTCGTGTCGAGTTTTAACTTTGCGAGTCAATCGCTTCACTTCCTCGCATTCTTCTATTTCATGGCAGATCACAAAGCAAAGGTTTTTTTTTTTAGTAAAAATCAACACTTTAGAACGGGGCGAGGGATTTTCATGAACTAGCCCTTCATAAACTTCACCCCTTGAGACGAAAGATAGCTTGTGAAATGACCTCTACATCGTTTAAAATGGAGGCTATACTTTTCTAAAAAAGACAACGAAATTAGCTCGACAAAGTTCTTCTCTTTAGAGAGTTTTTATGTTGTTTTAGTAGGATTAAAATGAGATAGAAAGTGACTTATTTTTGATTGTCTTTCCTATTTCATCAAAAAACTTAGTGCCATGTTTTATGAATGTGGCCTATCATGGGGCTCTAATATGCTATTTTCCTTTATATCTAATTAAAGCTTAAGCTATGTGCATAGACTCACTAAAAATATGAATTAAAAAAATGGATTTTCTTTAGGAAAAAAAAGTTGGTTGAATATTGTGAGTTAAAAAAAATTAATCAAATGTTTACAAATTGTCTTACGAAGGGCGATACATTTTGATATATGAAATGTTAATAAGCCACACAACAAATAGTTTAAATAAACGATACAATGAAATAAATAAATGGGCTATGAAGTGTAATTATATTAAACCAAGATAGGAAAAATGAATATATTTAATAAACGCACCTAAAGCTAGTTTTAATGTAATGTATTAAATGTTACTTAAATGCGTGCTGAGACTTAATGTAGAATTTTTTTAAATGCTTATTTTATTGGAAATGGCATCAAATTTTACTGAATTCTTTAATGTTGTCCATCCGTTTTATATGTTACTTTCTACGGTGGGATTAAAATATATGTATTTATGACCACGTTAATTATTTGTGAACATCTATGATTTCTAAAATAGTTAATACATAGGACATTAAATTTTATTTGTAATTGTATAGCCATGACATCATCATTATTAGGCCACTGATCTTGTGAATCGTTTGCTGAATATCTCCCCCTTTCTTGTTGTCTTAATTTTTCTGGTTATATGTTCAATTTATTGATTTGTTCTTTACAGCATATCACGACCTTAATTTTCTTTTTATTGATACCCATATTTAACCAATTTTCAGTACTTAATCCATTATTTTCCGTGGTACTTGAAGAACTTCTTTAATTTCATTACAAACAGCAATGTCATCTCCAAAACGACGTGTGTTGATGTGTTACTAAGTTCTCCTACTATTTTAATTCCAGATATGATTTCTTCTTTCACCTCCCTTAGTACTAGTTCTATATAAGTACTAGATATCATCATATATATATTTCTTCCTTGTCTAAAATCTTTTATTATTTTAGCTTCATTTTCATGCACATTTGCTCTTTATTGGCGTCTGATTTTTTTATAGTTTGACTATTATTCTTTGGTCGTTTTATTTAATCCCCAGTTTTCTCAAACCTATAAAATTGTATACACATCCTAATTAAAGGTTGTATATAAATAAAAAATAATTGAGGTATATAAAAATATATATAAAATATTGTTATTTATAGATACAAATTTGTTTGACCTTTCTATAAGGAAGGGAATATTTATAAAGTATTATTCCTTTATATATTTATCATGATGTATTCTTTCATATGCAATTAGTTAACCATGATAATAATTTATGTATTATTTTGATACTTTTTGGTTAGGAAATATGTTTAAAATTTTAAATAATATTTAGTTTTAGTTTTGAACAAATCTATTAAAAATACGCGAAAAGATAGTGGGGGTGTTAAACAGGATATATATAGGGCTTTTAGCTTTTTTGAAAATATATAAAAATACTTATCTTATGATCACAAAGATATTAGATTATTTTGGTGATATATATATATATATGTTCATCAAAGCATTTAGACTACCGCCGTAACAATTATGGACCACCTCTATGAGAACTTTAAACTTTTTCCATGATTTATACAGAACACGTGCTGTAATTGATTTGGTGCAATAACGATTTAAAGATATTCCGTTTCAGTTTTAGTAAACAGTAAAATTTCATGTATGGAAAAAAAATAATTAAATCCATCTTTAATGTAAGAACATTAAATTGGTCAGAAATGATAAACATTAATATGTAAGAGATTATCAATTTTTTTTAAATAAATATTTATTGAATAATATAAAAATATAATAGACTAGCTTTTGCCCGTGGCTTCGCTCCCGTTACATTTTATTTTGTCAATAAATTCAGGTTGTCGGTCGACGCAGGAAGTATGAAAATAAAAACGATGAACATATTCAGGTTGTTGGTCAATACAGGTAGAGATAAAGAAACATACACACTACACAATATAAATAAATATCAAGTGTAGGAGTAGAAAAGAAGTAGTGGATTGTGTGTCAGAAGAGTCATAGGTTATGCCTTGCCACGAAGTGTAAATCCCACTCCATCTTAAAATGTACCTACAGTTAATTAACATCCCTTATTTATTCCGCTTAATTTGTGACAAATTGCCATTAGAACAACACATCCCTGCGGTCTCATCATTCCATTTTAAAGCATCACAAAACTGTCATTTTTTATTCATCATACCAACAATAATTAAAGTATGATTTTTGTAATCAATTAAAGGATCGTATTGTAATAAAAAATCCTTTCTACAGTGTGAAAGAAATATATATATATAAATATATATATATATATTTAATTTTCTCTGTCTAGTATCAAGTGTCTTTTGACATCTTATGTTGTAACAACAATAGTTAACATCAAGATGTATAAAGATTGTGTTTTTGTTGGGCGCCCCCCTAGTATCTAGGGGGAAAATAATAATCAAAAAGAAAAAAACATTTACCTCGGCTAATTCAGTCAGTGGCACGACGACTCTCAAATTCGATACCACTGGGTAAACTTAAAACTAAAAATATGAACAATTTAGATAAAATGGATTGTTGGAACAAAAATGTAAATTAGACTAATATAAAAAATAAATGCATAAAATAACAATTGTTGGCACTTTTGTGGATTTATTGTTGTTTGCCTTTTTACCTCACCCCAATCCTACCTATGAAATTCCGGTAAATTATAATTATAATTTAACAAAGTATAGAACAGTATTGTTGAAACCAAAAAGAAGAGAAAAAATATACAATCAATAAAATTAATAACTAGACATAAAATAAAATGTTAATTAATTATCTGCATTAGTCTGTCTTTCTGAAAGTAAATGAGTTTTGATTTTTATAGGAGAAAGAAAGAAAAATGATAATAATAATTTAAAGTTGAAGAGTTGGTTTGACCTCACCCATGAATAATTAGTCAATATTTAAACACCATCTTCATAGATTTGTTTCAATTTAATAATTCGAATATTTTCACAATTTAAACGAAAATAAATAGTCTATTTCTTGCACACACACTTAGCTTACCATTTTTGCTACTTGTACTCTAATTCACAACCTTTAGTTCACTTTAAAATAATTTGAATTAGGAGCTCCACAGATTTGGCTCCATGTTGGACCAACACTGAGGAAGAAGACTCGCCTCCTATTGAAATCCTTCCAAAACTCAAATTCAAAAACGTTCCATTCATACTTCCAAGTCCAAAGAGAAAACTAATAAATAAAAAAATAAAATAAATTGTTGGCTATGGACTAGGAATAAAATCAAATACAATGCAGGTTTAATATAAGTTTTGTACTATAACCAAATGAATGTGAATAAACTATTCACAAAAGAATTAAATGTTTATTTCCTTCTGTCAAAAATTAAAAATCTCGCTCGTTTTTTCCTTTCTTCTTTTGCAATCACGAGGTCCACTACTCACTTGTTTGATAGAGTTGCACATGCGTTAAAAACAAACATGGTCGACGTTGAAAATGAATACAAGTAGTCAAACACACTTCTTAAAAGGATAATTAATATGTTTAATAAAAGGTAAGTGTTTTTCCTTAAATCAAAATTCCTTATTTAGATTATTTAAAACTATGGTTTAAGTTGTTCCTTCCGTTCTTTTATTTTATTTAATATATGTAAATAGTATTATTAGTCACGCCGGCAACCAGCGAGTGGCCTAACTTCAAAGTGCTTAAATCCACGCGAAAATAAATTGGAAATTGTTCACAAAAAGTAGAAAACATAGGGAAATACAAGGTTGGATGGCAAATTACGTCACAGTATTCAAATACATAATTATTAAATATGGACCAACTGTTACGCATGAAAGGTCGTCGGCATTCGGTTTGCATTTCTGCATGAACGATTCTTCTCGCCTGTGAATGTTGTGTAGTTTATGTTACTCTAATGGCTGCTTGCCACTGGGCTTGTTCTTCTAAACGGAGCTGCGTTTGAACAGGCGTCTCAGTAGCTCTCAAAGCTCTCTGGCGTTCGGCTTGCTCATCTAAACGGAGCTGCGTTTGAGATAAGGAGTCTCAGTAGCTCTCAAAGCTCTCCGGCGTTCGGCTTGCTCATCTAAACGGAGCTGCGTTTGATAAGGAGTCTCAGTAGCTCTCAAAGCTCTCCGGCGTTCGGCTTGCTCATCTAAATGGAGCTGCGTTTGATAAGGAGTCTCAGTAGCTCTCAAAGCTCTCTGGCGTTCGGCTTGCTCATCTAAACGGAGCTGCGTTTGATAAGTGAGTCTCAGTAGCTCTCAAAGCTCTCCGGCGTTCAGCTTGCTCATCTAAATGGAGCTGCGTTTGATAAGGAGTCTCAGTAGCGCTCAAAGCTCTCCGGAGTTCGGCTTGTTCCTCCAAACGTAATTGTGTTTGAAGGGGCTTCTCAGCTGCTCTCATAGAAGCCTGGTGGATGGCTTGGTCCTCCAGTCTTTTCCTGGCTTTGAGAAGGTGTCTCATCAGATCTCAAAGCAGCTTGTCGCTCCTCTTGTTCTTGCCTCCTGAATTCGGCATGAACGGAGAATTCTTGGGATCGAGCAATTTTAGCTGCCCGGGATCACGATGAGCTCCTGGATGTGTTAGAGTTACGTTTGCGAGGAATTTAAAAAAAGAATGAGAAAAATTAGAAAGAAAAAAATACCTAACCTAAAAACTAAAACAATCAAACTATTGCCTTAAAGGTAAAAATATAGAATTAGAAGTAAGATAACTAACCTAAATATAATAAATCATAAACTATCGCTCAAGGAAAAAAAGAAACAATATAAACTGAAAATTTAAAACAATAACAATATTATTAAAATAGGACTAAACACAGATGAATAAACGGTAACTAATCAATATTTGTAAACAAATGAATCGCAAACATGTATTGTTATTTCCCATCGATATGGTCCCCCAACTCCCTTTGTTCTCTTTCTCCAAACTTCACAATTATGAGTTTAAAATAGCCATAGATAATACAAAACGATACTGCGTTTAAAATGTGCTCAGCGCCATATATCGGATTTTGGGAGTAATGAAATCTTAGTATATTAAATAGTACAAATCGATACCGCACCTTCTATCGAGTTGTATAGTACTAAACGTTAAAGGTTCTTTAGTAAACATAATGTTTTTATTTGAGTTTATCACAGTGTTATACCAAACCTCTTACGACAATTTTGTCATTTACCATAACGGGGTGAACAGACAGAGCTTAATTAGCCGAATGTAATTATTTTTATTCATTTTAAGATAGATGTGCCTAAAATAACTCGAGAACAGATTTTAATTCGGAATATCAGATTTTCTTCCGGGATACCGCAGGTCCCCTTTCCATACTCCAGGCAACATATTGCAATTCATGTTAATATCAGTAGGCCGAGTTGTTATGCCGGACGACCGTCTAAAAAAGGTGTTTTTTTTCTATCCCTCAGGAACAGTACTTTTTTTCTGGATGAAAGGTACCTTATGTCCTTTTGTCTACCCATGACAACGTGTATGCAAAATTTCATGATGATCGATCGAGTAGTTTAGGCGTGAAAGCGTTACAAACAAACAAACAAACAAACAAACAAACAAAAAATTAAACAAACAAACTCATATTTGCATTTATATTATTAGTTAGGATAATGAAATTTATATAATTTTTTTTCTAGTTTGGAGCTATGAAACTAGATACCATAAAAATAAATTCTGAGTTTCATCAAATATATCATTGATTCAAACTAAAAATAAATTTGAGATGACTATTAAAACATAATACAATTTTATAAATAAAAGAAAAAATTTATGTGAATGATTTGCAATTACCAGATAATTAATTATAGATAAAATTCATTTTAAAAATGGTTAATTAAATTATACTTCTCTTGCTTTTAGTTTCAACCTCCTTGTATTTTTTTACTTTAACAAATAAGTTTAAAAAATATTCCTTACACTGAAATACAGTTGCAAATTTCTGGATGAGAAAGCAATACTAGTTTAGAAGATTTTTTTGATTGTGAGCTTGTTCTGATGTATCTATTCCTGCTACTTGTAACTCGACACCCATTTCCACGCATGCTTTACTACTTTTAAGCAAATTTATCTGATAACAATATTTTCCTCTCAGCCCGTTTCTATGGATACATGGTCTCAGGCGTCACTTTCGTGTTGGATTAGACTGCCGATGACAGGGTGATATAGGTTCTAATCCCAGTCGAGTGCACTGAGTGTGGCTTCCCCAATTTGTATTTCACTCTCTCCTCACGCACATGTGGGTACACTTCTTATAAATATAATTTTTCTAATCCCTTTCACATTATCATAGTTAGTATATAAGCGTATAGTCCGAACGGATAGTAAGACACGGTGGTAAAAATGGGTTTCCCCCCTCCCTCGTCTAATCCTCTTTGTTATAAGTTTTAGGTCTCAATAAATGGTACATTTTGCAAATAGCTAGAATGTGACTTGGCTATATATTACTAATATAATTACAAATAATCCTTATTTATGTTCGCGGGAACTAAAAATTAGGCTGATATAGTCTTGTTCTTTTGTTGAGGTGAGTTCAGCTTTCGGACCCCTGCTGGATATACTAAGATTGTTTTTCCACCATCCTTCCACTCAAATGAGGATAACATTTTTACGTATTCTGTGTTCTCATCTCACACCTTCTAGACTACTTATTATTATTATTAGCACCACGTCTTAATACCCATTTGGGTTATACGCACATACGCTAATGTGTAATGGTAGGGTGATTGTGAAATTGAAATGAAGGACCTACAGTTTAACGTGGAATCCGAACCACGGTGGAGGCCTGGCATTCCCCACATTCACAAGTTGTTATTATTACACGTCTTGTCATTGGTCATGAAAGGGTTTGGTAATCAGATAAGTTTATGCCGGGACCAAGGATTGAACCCCGGCTGCCAGCACAGAAGTCTGACACCTTACCCCTGGACCGCCAGGTCACCTTTTGGCCTACTTAAAATGCATATAGCCCAATAAAGTACTTAGAAAAAATATTTTAAAAAAAAAGTTTTAAATTTACATAAAATATTTAAAAAATATTTAATATATAAAGTTATCTTTGACCAAAGACAAGTATATATATTTCTGGGATGATAATTAAAATAATTTTTGAGGATACGTAGAAAGATCAATAGCAATTTGGTGTTAACAAATATTTGATAAAAATTATAAAATTAATCAGACAGTGCACATACATATATAGGCATTTTAAGAGCCTTTGAAATGAATTTGTGGTTATTTTGAGGTTCGATGACTGATTGAGGCTGAGGTAATTTCTAAGACCAATGTCATCCTTAACTTAACGACAATTTAATTGTTATTTACTACCTAAATGTAAAAACACTGGGTTTTATATTACATTATGTTAAGATATCATGTTTAATATGCAATATTTCATGACAACGTATCGAAATTACCCTTCTGTACAAAATACTATTACAAAAATTAATTTGAGTTACATTTTGGTTCGATTTAACGTATAGTTTATGAAATAACTTCATTTAAGACTAACAAACTAACTTGGTTATAAAACTAAAACTGCACCCAACTACCCAGTAATTAATTCATTACAATTAAAAACTTTTAAAATTGTATTATTAGTAAATTTTTCAGTCATTCCAGAAATTCTTTCATTTAATTAGTCCACCACACTTCATTATCCGTTCAGGTTATGTGCATTGATATTATATTAACATTTTGGGGATTAGGAGTATTGATTTTAGAGGAAATTAACCTGAATTTGCGTGGAGGGGGAGTTAAAATACATTTAATAAAAACCACCTTCATTAAAATAAAACCATCACTGAACTCTACTTCATTGATTGTACAGTCGTTTGCAAAATTGATGTATAGTCTTAGAACGTTCAAACACCGAATATGGTGATAGTTTTAGTTGATGAGGGATTTCTAAAAAGTTGTATATTTAAAAAATAACTTAATAATTTTTTTGAATAGGGGATAGAAAGAGTACCAAAATGTTCTATTTACTTATATGGTGAATAGGGATTTAAGAGAACTTCATGGGATAGCACAAGTAAGCGTAATACTTTTAGAAAACCAGGATTGTGCATGTTGTAGTTTGGTATTAATATTGTTTTTACTAAAATGTAGGAAAAGGTCTTGACTAGTTTAAAGGTTTAAACTTGAAGTTATTTTTTTTAAATGTGAGATAGCTATCATAAAACCCTAGAAAACAATCCCAAACTATTCTAATATTTCAAGTTGTGACCATATCAAAATATAACTATATTTGATAGAAGAAGGCTATATCTAAATTTTTAACATTTTTCTTTGATCTCAGAAATACAAATTTTCTTATAAATCGTTGTCAAGTATTTTTAAAAACCTTAAGCTCTATATTTAAACTTATTAACTGCTCAGAAATTTGTTGACAATCTTCGCCTATATTTGGTTGAAAATCATATTTAAAAAAATATTAAATAACTTCTTAAATATTGAGATTTATAAACGTTAACAACTCGTCTCAGTGATCTACATGCTTCCATATTAACGGTAGCTTACTGATAGCCTATTTTTAATTTAATATTATTTTCCCAATAAAATTTAAATATGAAAAATTATACACTAATGTGTCGTAACGCTTATTTACCTTTTTTTTTTGCTTCCTATCCTAGTTCTGTCATACCTGAGTTTCTAGTTTTTTTCCTGTACGTAACAATATGTACACAAACCCAGAGCCACATTCATCCCTGGGATATTATAAGCACACGAGAACATGCTTGGTAAACAGTACGATATCGATTAGCTCGGCTCTACTGAACAAACTTGACGAGCTTGCTACCGAAGAGAGAGAGAGAGAGAGAAATAGGGAAATACACTCTCTATAAACAAGAATAATCTGAAATTTATAAAGTATTCTACAGAAAACACAAACAAACAAACAAACAAAAAAAAAACATGGACATTAAATTAAATCCAGTTTACATGTTCAAAAGTTAGGCCTTTGATAAAAATTTGTTTACGGAATATAAAGTTGTTTGATAAACTACATAACTAATGTGCAAACAATCTATGTTAGAAAAAAAGTCGTACACACAAGTGAATTGATCCAAATTTATCTATATATTATTTAATGAAAATTATATTTTAAGTACACTGGTACGGCGAAAATTTAATTTAATTGTGAAATGTGGGTTTCCCCTTTCACAATCATGAATTAACGACTCGTAGCTGAATATTGTGTCTATTCTAGATTAAAGTTAGTTTTAGAGGTCCTTTTATGATTTAATTAATACGTTTAGAAAGTTCCCCTTGATAATGTTATTTTTTTAATGTGCTAAACAAAAGGTTTAAGTCATTTAGAATATTGTAGTACTTATTAAAATGAATAAAACAAGTCTAAATAAACATAATTTCTTAAGACAAATCACACAGAAATACAGGTAATTTTGTATTTAGGTAGTCCGACCTCTTAGTTCAGTCGATAGCGTGTCTATGTACTAAGCTAAGGGTCCAAAGTTTGATTCCTGGCATGGCCAAACAATTTATCATTGGTGAAATGTGAGTTTAACTGTAGGGGAGGGGGGGGGGTT
>CABFOV010003449.1:5775-24154 GCA_902141375.1 Timema poppense | reverse complement strand
CCCCCCCCCCTTTTTTTTTCTACATTCAATTTTACCAGATTTAACGTTATGTGGAGAAAACTTTCGCAATAAAACAGGAAGGTTGGGTGGAACACAAGAAACAAAATGTCGCTTAAAAATGTTTATTTGTTGACCTTTATTCCATTGGATTGTTTATTTTCCTTGTCTTGAGGAACAATTAAGGAATGTGTTTAATAGGCTTAATATTATTTGCACTCACTTTTATTGCACTATAGAAATAGATTAATGATACGAAACAAAATTTTAGGAGTAAAATAAATCAACTGTTATTTTATTTTTCTTACACCCATTATATTTTTTATGTCTACGAATTATTTAGCTTGAAATTTATTAATATTTACACCACTAAAATACAAAAATACTACGTTTTAATATAATATAGCATTCATAATGCTGCCATCTCATCAAGTAAATATAATTAATTTTCAAAATATAGAAAAATAATATAAATACCTTAATTGTTGTGTATACCACAGTGATTAATATTTTCTCTTTGATTGTAACTTTGACAAATTAATCAACATATTTTTCCCAATATATTATGGAACCTTCATATTCAATTACATATTTGTTTATTTTTTACTCATTAACTGCTAATTAAAATGCTTTTTGTAATATCCACTATAAGAATAACAATAAACATAATATAATTTATGAAAGGAAAATATTTGACTTTCATGAGTTATATAAAACTGTGACTAATAATGCACGATAAATTAACAATGCCCACACGCAGTTCAGAGAAAATATTTTGTTAGGTTTCAATTTAATATTTAATATGTAAACTGTTTGCACTAATGGCTTTTGAATGGTGGTAGAGGCTCTCAATTAAACTTCAATTCTCTCTCCACCAAATTAGTAATAATAATAATAAATACACATTAAAAAGTTTGATCAACAATATGTTTAAAAATTGCTCACGTTTGAACTAATTTAAATTAAATCATTTGATTGTGTCTATTGTTTTAAGTTCCAAATGTAGACTATGATGTTATTATTTTAAAAATATGGTTTCATTAATTATATTTAATTTTGTTATCTTATTTCTTTCAAAATTTAGAAAAAATAGTGTTAAGCGATGATAAATTGTTCGTTTTATTATTGAAGTAATTTTTTCAATCAAACACATAGATTAACTACTTTGGTTTTCTCCTATGTTTACGGTGTATGTCATTATTATTATTATTATTGTTATTATTATTATTATTATTATTATTAACGGTCTTATTGATTTAACCCTAGTTCCTAAATAAGTAGGCAAAATATATACCAACAAATCTAATGAGTTAGTTCAGTTTAAGATAATATATTAGTCCAATTTTTTTTAAATATAATTTTCTTGATACAATTAAAATATTCGATTAAAAACCCATTCAATTATTATTATTTGGTATATTTTTGCAAATTCTCAGCAGCTTCATTATATTTATATTTACTAAAATAATTAATTTTGATTAAATTTAGAATATGTATTAATTATTTTCCATTTTAATTTAATGCATTAAAATTTTAGTTAAAACGTAATGTATATCTATTTAAATCTGCGAAGGGTGTGAGAATAATTCTAAGAAATACCTCGGTGCTTTTAATATTTAAGCACGATAAATTGTTGAAGAGTGAAAGTATGATAAGAAATATGTATAGTACTGAAGACGTTAATTTCATAAAATATAACCACATAAGAAAATAAATATGAAACATGGAAAAGCTACGAAAGTAACAAAGAAAATATAATTACAGAAAATGCACATATATATATATATATACACACACACACACACACACACAAAAAGAAGAAAAACAAACAAGTTTATAAAGTAAAGTGATGGTGGTTTTGTGGTGAGAGTAGTGAGGGTGAAGAGTTGGAGGGAGGGGTTGAAATATAAATGTTCCTAAGGAAGAAAAAAGAAAGTTCGGTGGAAACAGAGAAGGGATGAAGAAAGGAGAGAACAATAGGAGATAATAAATAGACGTGACATTCAACGGAAGTATTTTCTGTCTTACCTCGTGCGCACGCAGCTGAAAGTTTCGGTAGAGATGAAAACCAGGTGAACTTGACTATTCAGGATATAAACGGCTCAACCAACATCTTGGATAAAGGCTGTATACGAGAGGAATGTTATATGGTTGACCTCTGTGGTTTTGGGGTAAAGTGCTCACCTCAGTACCCGATGTTTATAGGTTCAAGCCCAGCTGGGGTCGGTGGATTTTATTTCAGCGATAAAATTATGTAGCACAACTTCCCTGGGGGAGGAGGGGGGGATAAAACCATCGGTTCCGTGTCGATTGTTTCATGTTAAAGAACTCTGAAAGGTATGTTAAAATACTTTTCCTGGCAAAATTGGTGAATCTTTTCACACTCGTTCATAGAAATTCTCGTTTGCTAATATAATCATTTGTTTCAGGAAGTGCAAGTTAAATACATAAAACCAATATAATTAAAAAAACACTTAAATATGTTTATTAAATACAAACTTTATTATATTATCGTTAAATTATAGAATTATTTTATCTCAATTTCAATATTATTTTTTGTTTTTGAACTGTATAAGAAGATTAATTAAAAAAGATAATTATTTAAGCACCGTGTCTTGCAACTAAATCAGACTATGCAAGTATACTATTTACGCTTATCTGTAATAAAATTACTTTATTTTATGTATTTAATATGCACTTTCTAAACCGTCTAATTATATCAGTCCACGAGATTTTATATGAGCAAGAACAAAATGGTCTACCAATTTTGCCGTAAAAGGTATATCTACATACCTTCCAGGTTTATTTTACATGTCACAGTCGACATGAGAACGATATATTTACTTTCCCTCCGAAAAAAATTGTCCTAATGATTTGTATCGCTCAATAATAATCCTTCAACCATGGCTTGCTTTAAGCCCACTAGTATTGTGTACTGGATAATGTATTAGAGATTAAAAAGGTTTAATTTAAAAGAAGTGTAATCATATTTTCGCGAAAGAGAAGTAGAAAAACATTTAAGAAAAACCACCCTCAAAATACCGTACCAGGATTATAGCCATGATATCCTCCCCGTCATCGGGAGTCTATCTATTGCGATAGTGACACATTAGACCAATCCACTACCAAAGCGTGTAGAAAGGATATTAACCAATTAATACAAGAGTTAAGGAATAGGAGGCAAATTTAAATAATGGGACCTCTCATTGGCATGGAAATGGAGTGGAAAATCAAAAGCGATTAATTACATTTGAAAATAAATTCCCAGTACATCAGGCGGATGCTTGGACCCAAACCTCCCCGTAGCAAGAAATCTTCTATTTACAGCCTAACAGCCTGATAGCCAACAAATTAATTCCATGAAAATTTATCAAAATATATTTATATTTTAAATGTTGATTGGATTCTAGATTATTTAAACAAAATATTCTACTTTAGTTTTATTGTTTGGTAATAAGTATTTGGCATTTCCATAAATGAATTATATATATATATATTACACATAATTAAAAATGGAATCTTCTAGCTTTTAATTTCTGGTTTTTGTGTCTTACTACCAGTGAGATTGTGATTAGTACAATATAATTCGGGGTAAATGTAACCACATTTACATGGAGAAAATGAGAAACCATTCAGGTAAAACCATTTCTGTTCATCCAGTTAGGTTTTTGAACTTTTAAATTCTAGTCATTGGCCACTCAGGCAAGACTATATCGTCACCTTAGTTCAAGGATCCACTAGAGTGGTCGTAATGTGGGTTGAGATAGAATATGTTAAATGTGTAGCAACTGTTTTAATTCATACTTAATATTAAGTTAGATTAGGAATCGAAGTATATATTGCTAATACAATTTGCGTAAATTTAGAAAAAAAGTCTTAACCAATTTTGACAAACTAGCATTTATTTTAATGGTTGGATACCTTGATGTATACACAAATATAATCTTTCTACCAAAACCCTAACTTCCTAGATAATTCCCAGCTCATCTTCTGGATAAGCAGTTGCTTATTTGTGCTATTATACACAAAAATTGAAACCTTAATTGAATTATTATTGTTTATCATTAAATATAATATTTCTCTTTGATAGAAAATAATAACACAGCTCTAACTTAAATAATATGATGTGACATATAGAAACATTATGAAAGAACACAAATTAAAGTAAGTAGGTTAAAAAGAATTAAATGTTGTCTGTGTTGATGCCTTTTCCTACTATTCTTCTTGAAATAAGCTTTTAGAGCTGGGAGGGAAGTAGTTTTAGGAATATAATCATAGTGTGGGGAGGAAAGAATATACGTTTTACTTAAAGTTAAATGTAGAAACTCAAAATTTATGGAAAGTTAATTGCATTAAACGAGTAAACCTTTATATAGAAATCTAACTATACATATACATATATTATTGTACTCATAAACCGTAAAAATGTACCCTTCGTTTACCAAGTAAGGTAACAGCAAGCTTACATTGCATTAATTCACTATGGTATAGCTTATAAGATAGGGTCATACTGTAATCCGTCAATGTAGGACTGCTACATTTCAGGGTAAACGTAAAGTACACACACACACACACATATATATATATGTATATGTGTATCCAGATGATTTCTCTCTTCACATGAACTAAACAGCTAAAATTTAATAAATTGCTGGGAAACTACCCAATTGATACGCAAAAATCTTAAGCAACAAATATAATTACAAAGAAATCACGTTAAACATTCTTTGGAACGATTAAACGTACATTCTAACATAATGTTTCACCTATATAAGCTTATGAGATAAAGTAGTAGCAACTTAAAATAATTATAATACTATAAAACATCACTATATAAATATTTTATGTTACCTACTCAAAATTAACACATCCTAAGCAAACCTAACTTTAAATGCGTGTCCACCAATTAGAATTGATATTAAATTAAGATAGGTAGTTTTGGTATATCAATATTATAAATGATTTTAACAAGGTTCCTACAATTTCCAAAACTGAGATGTTACTAATTGAGCTATGTTGTTTACAGGATTTAGACCAATTAAATTTATAATCTAGTACTAAGGTTTATAGAGTTAACAGAGGAAATTTTTTTTTATAACGCGCGTGTCTGTTGGCGGCCCGCTGTCTAGTTCAGTGCGCATGCGCTTTGTTGTGCTGTTTATTCCCCCGTCCTAGAACACTCTCACGCGTGTTCAAAGAGCTATGAATAGCAAGAAGCTACCAGCGATAGCACATGACATTCGTTATGTGACAAATCGCAGCAATAAAGTGCTATAAAAAGAGGATTTAGTGGTTGTTTTTTTTGCGGGACAGCCGAAACACCAGGGGATTATGTATGTTTATATATTCTGTCAGTGCAGCGTGTGTGTCGGGTTGCAGTTCATGGTTTAAAGGAAGAGCTCCTAGTAGTCTATATCTTTTGTTCTAGTTTGTAGGAAGGTCGAGGCGTCCCCCACTGAATTCTAGGAAAAACAAGAAAAAGTTGCAATGGAAGTAGAATAGCTGTAGACTAAACATCAATTCAAAAGAAGTCCTACAGAGCAATTTGTATTCAACTTATGACATATGTGTTATATTATCTTTTCATTTCACTAACCTTAAATAAAACCATAGATGAACCTATGATAAGTATTTTTTTTAAATATTGCCATAACTAGATATGTTTATTAAAAAATAACATACCCTGATATTGGTTGGAAGAACAGTGGAGAGAATTCAAAATTATTTCTTTAATGCCAACTTTGATAACATTTTACTTTATTATTTGTGTTATTCTACAGGTATTGATAATATTTATCAAAGGCAACAGCTGGAAAAACATTACTTAAAGTATAAATATATTAAGTTTGTTTTAGTAGCTTAAATAACTAACGTCTACTGTTATTCCTACCAAAATCATAATTAGTTTAACAGTCCTAATATTTATTTTTAAATTTCAAGTTGACATATATCCTATAATATTAATTTTATCCTTGGACTTGGAATTAAAATTTTTCCTTACTGATCAATTTAGACAAACAACAAATGAATAATATATTCAATAGAACATTATATTGGTAGAGAATAACCATTGTTCACATGGTACAAGCCGTCTGTATCTCAATAAGTGTTAACATTTAAAAAAGTTACGTCCTAAGTACTCAAACGGATGCAAATATTTTAAATTTAAATTCCTTGAGAACCCGATTCGGTAGCCGCGTGATCTAATGCGCTACCCTTGCAGTAGACTAGACTGCCGATTACGGGAAATTGAGGTTCGAATCTCGTTCAGATATACTGAGGGTAATTTTCCACTCTCCCTCAACGCAAACGTGGGTACCCATCTTCTAAATAAAACCTTACTAATCCCTAAAACCATTAACATATTTAGCGTAAGTCGATAGTGTTAGAGACGTGGTGCAAAAAAAATCACTTGAGAAAATTATTAAATGAAAAATAGTTTTATTGGTTGCCATATTGAAATGGCTAACCAGATTAAAAAACTATGTTGCCTACATCCATCGGTTAAGCAATTTTTAACAGAACTACCCTACTAAAATTATTAAAAATTTCTACCTAAATTTGGCGGTTATTATGTAACAAACCGACATGCGTATGTTTAGTAGCTGCCATCTTAAAATGAAAAATTAAATCGAGAATACATTTACTTACGTTGTTTGGATAACATTTTAGCAAACATTCGAATTGAATCTTTCTTAAGGAGTAATTAAATATAATTTAAGCAAAAACTTAGATATTGTCTTTAATAATTTATAATGGTGTGTGTTTAAATAAAATGAATTAATTGATTGAATACCGAGGTTAATATCGTTATGATTAACGCCTTTATAGGTTTTTATACTCAATTTTGGTAGTTTTTTATTTAACTCACTTTGATAGTCAAGGTAATTATCAATTATTTTAAATATCAATGTGTGTTAAAGGAAAAACACACAAAATTGAATATAAACAACTTGTCAATGTATTAATCATAACGATATTTATCATAAATATTTAATCTATTATTTTAATGTATTTGAACTCACGCCTTTTTAAATTATTAGTGACTATACCTAAGTCTTGGCTTATATTATTTTGTTCAGATAAGGTTCAAAAAAAGTCAGTGAGTAATTTAGTTAAAATATGTCCACTCATTTGATAGGCATCAAACAAAGATTCAGATATACAAAATATCAAAATGATATATTTTAAAGTGATGCTTGCTACACTCGGTCAGTAATTAGAGATGAGTATGTGTATTTATAGACATTCTAACTGAATATAAAATAATTTGGTACGGTTTTATGTTGAAGAGATGGTATGGATTTGTATTCAGGCTGTGTGTACACATTTTTTTATATGGTTTCCGACTATACCTCTACCTAAGTGTTGATTAATTAATATCCTATAAGTTCGGTGTTACACTTTTTCTTACAAGTAGTTTATAGTAATATAAACTCCATTGGAGATCTAAGTGCTATTTGTATGGATTTATTACCCATTTTTTTAACACATTACGCCCCTCTCCCCGATCCCTATTCACCCCTCCCCCCAACATAAATAAAAAAAATCAAAACCGTAAGTTTATGTGCCAAATAAATTATTCTTAAGAAAATTTAACAGTTACATTCTTTTATCAGGACTATCAAATATATTTTTAATTTTATGATTGTTGAAAATTTATTAATTAACTTGAATTATTTTGAGTGTACACGTGTGTAATTTTAAGTACAAACAGTGAAACTTAATTTAGAATAATACTTTTCTGATTTTTTATTATTTTTAACTAGCTTTCTCTAAAATAAGACTAAACTAATTAATTTAAATCATGGTATATTGTTAAAAAATGTTATTTGGTATGTAAAAAATTCCTAGCATTTTTTTAATTTTCTAGTATTAGCTATAAACTCAACAAATATAACGATTACTTTCTATTTAAATGCATCATATCTTAAAACATGAACCTAATATTAAATAGTTTCAGATAAATTTTTACTAGAACAGTTTATAATATATAGTGCTGTTTATTATATAGACGTAAAACATTTCTTGGGTCCATTAGAATTGCACGTTATCCTACCTAAGCACACTCAACTTGTAATCTATTCCTACCGCCTCGTACTTGTACCTTAGAATACGTGTAGAAAGAAGGTTATTAAAGATTGACTCTAGCAAGAATAACAGAAAAGACTTAACTTGGATTTTTAAAATAAATTAGTTAAACATCCACGTTCAAATACTGGCCTAAAATAGTCAAGCTAACTGAGTGTTATAGTAATAGAGACAAGTTCCTTCTCGAATTCTCTGGAACGTTCTACAACTGTAAATACAATGAAGCATAATTTTCCCTGGATATTCCGAGAGACTATTCTATGAGGATATAATTTAGTTAAAAACTTCTACTAATTGGTGAGTGGAACCCTCGACTTTGTAGTGCTCTAGTTATAAGTTTGGCACGTCAACTCTGAGATTGTACTAGTAGTAAACTTAAATCTTGATTTTACTTGATAAATTTCACGCTAACAGTTACAAATAGCTAATCAGTTTGCCTTAGTGATTGTGAACACAGTTTAGTTTTGTAGCAAGTAATTGACCTAGAATAGCAAGGACTCTTTAACTTAACCATTTTGCATTTCGTCTTTCTATTTATCTATTGGTCAACATTTTTTTCGCGATATCTGTAAAATAATTGGATCAATTATCATGAAATTTGGAAAGGACTTTATTTGATTCTAGGACAAACGATGTGTATGTTGTAGATATTTTTTTTTAATATGCCAATATTATAAATCGGTGTTATCATGTTATAAAATGTAGTTCTCATATTATATTGGATTAATATTGATTAGAATGTCAGAGTTTAAATCCAAAATGAATGTAGTGGTATTTTTTAACAAAATAGCTTCCCACTTTTTATTAAAGCAGCATTCGGTATATTTTCTCCAAAATTCTACATTTATAAGTCCTACATCACAAGTTTTAAATACGCATGCATGTAACTTAAACGGGTACAAAGACGTGATTAAAAAACTATACCATGTTATTAAAATTGAGATGTTATGAATAAAAGTTATGTTTAATAGTGTGCTTAGTTTATCACAACTATAACAACGATAATAAATAATGCTATAGTGTTTCTATACTTAATAAATGACAACATTATTTGTAAGGATTATAGAAAATGTGTATTTTGTATAAAATTAGGACAGAAGTGAAATTACTCAGGCTGATGAATCATTATAAATATATTTTAAATATCTTTGAATTAATATCTCATGGTACATAATATTATTGCACCAAGCTTTTTAGTATCAGGATAGTTTAAAAAATGTATTTACAGAATGATAAGACTCCTAAACCACATTTAATTAAAATAAATAATATTAAATTCATCGTTACTCTAAGAGTAACAAGCAGGGAAGTTGTCCTAAGCCCCAAATCTAAGCTCGCAACCAATAATAATGACTTTTGAGTGTATAAAGTACAACTATAATAGAATTTCCTGAATATGTGTAGAAAGCATAGGTCACATTTTAAGATGAGGCTTGTGACATTGTTATTCAAAGATATAATATTATTATAATAATGCATATGTAACTCATAATTGTTAAAATATAGGGATAACAGTATCGATAAATCAAGTATTTCCTCTTTTACCCCAAATTAAATCAAACAAAATTAAACAAAATGTTTAATTAATCTAGATAAAATATGGTGCTCTAACTCTCTACCGGTGATATAGACATGGTATATTTGAGTGAGATGAAACTTCACGGAAATTAATAGTAGGTGAAGCTTAATGCCTAAAAAATCGGCTTGTGACAGATTCTATAATAATAGTGGGGAATGAAACTAGCCTACTATAAACTATATGTTACGTTCATAAGGTTTCACTGGTAATTTTATTTAGCATTATAATTATGTTACATGATTAAAGTATTTATAAATTAAATAAAAATTACTGTAGACATTTCATATGAATTTGTTCAATCACGTGAATTCAAAACCACCTAGTAGTTCAACTATCAAACCCCTCTACACCCTTAAACATATAGTTACCAAATTATACATTTTATCTTTTCATTTAATAATGGTCTCAACCCATTCTTGAAATTATTTAGGGTTTTTTCGTATTTAATTATTCTTTAAATAAAGATAAGATGACAATTAAAGGGAGTTATATATTATTATTATTATTATTATTATTATTATTATTATTATTATTAGCACCGCGTCTTACTACCCGTTCGGGTTATACGCACTTACGCTAATGTGTAATGGTAGGGTGATTGTGAGATGAAATGGTGGACTTAGAGTTTAACGTGAGATCCGAACCACGGTGAAGGCCTGGCATTTCCCACATTCACAAGATGTCTTATCAGAGGTGAAGAAAGGGTTTGGTAATCAGATTAATCTGTGCTGGGACCGGGGATTGAACCCCGGCCGCCAGCACAGAAGTCCGACACCTTACCCCTAGACCGCCAGGTCACCTGGGATTTATATAACCAAATGAATTAATCTATTATATATAGTGTATTAAACATATTAGATAAATGAATATTTGACACATTAGAACATTCGGTAGCGTATCTGTCTAGTGACAGAGGGTCCCGGATTTTATTCCCGGCATGACCGAATAACTTATCACTGGTGATATGTGGGTTTACCAGTTTAGAGTGATGAACAAACTGCTGGGGGCTGGATGCTGTGCCTGTCTTAGATTTAAGTTAATCTGTACGTCATGTGTTGATATAATCAGTCAATTCAGACCATGCACGTTAAATATCTCAAATAAATTGTATGGTGACCTGCATATACTTTCACCTATTTTATCTTAAAATAATAATTTACTAAAAATTTGCAAGATTTGTTAAAATAAATAACAGGTTTATAAATGGTTGTAGAAAGACTACACCAAGGAACATAAATTAAATAATATACACTGTTATTTGCTTACTTTCTTACTCTATGGCATTATGAATATGGAAGAATGTTATGAAAAATTAGGAAAGAAAATTACCCACTTCCACAAAAGAGCATACGAATCAAATTCACTTTCAAAGACCTTAATTAAATATATGTATATATATATCTGCTTAAAATAAAGAAATATTGTTGGCTGTATAAAATCGTATTTCAAATGATTTTTTTTAGCTTTAATAGTACTACAACTATACATTGATAACTTAATAGGTGTATAAATAAATCGCGGAAATATTATGAAATTTGGAAAATTTCCCAGGTACCCTCAATTTATTTTTCGAAAGAAAATGAGAGTTGTCTTTTTGTTAATAATGATAAAAAAATATAGTCTAATCACAATCGTTAGATTGAATTCGGGGAAAATCAATTTTTATCTTTTTACTCTTAAATTTAGGGCTAAATATTTATTTAATTTCAAAAACGTCTTGGCGGCCCCTCATGTAAACCCCTGATACCAATTTTTTCTCAATCGGTAAAATAGTTTAGGCTTCAGTCCGAGGAACATACAGACGGCATCACGAAAAGCACTTTTTTGGTTTCAGGAGTTCATGAAACGTAGAAATTGATCAAAACCTTGAGCTTGATTTTTTTTTTACGATCACAATACTTTCTCTACATGGGTTCAAGAGAGCATAAAAATCAAGATTTATTAAATTTATGTGTTCATAATGATAAAATATTCATTAATGGACATCGTGAATTATAGCTAATTATTTAGAATGGTAGATATAGACAATATTAATGCTACGGATTTGGTAAGGAATAAATAATTAAGTAAACTCTATTCAAACGAATCGAATAACATGTAGTTTTAATATATTCTGTACGTTTATTTGTCATTGGATCACTATGTACAATACATGCTGTACACCCAAACAATCCCAAACTTATAAATCTTTACCTAATCCAAGAGCAATGAGAGACAAACCCTTTCTAACTCAATCAGTATTACGTGTATGCCTGGTGAGCTAATGATTCTAGGTTAGATTCTCGAAATGACTGATATATTAATCATATCTTTAAACAAATTTTTATTTTCACTTACACAGTGAATAGTTAACTAAAGGAGGATTAGGAGCTTTGTCTTATCTATATTTAAGTTATTTTGTAAGTCGTTTGGTGATCTAATCAGTCGATTAAGAAAAAAAGCATGTTAAATACAACAAATAAAATAACGTATTATGTAATAGACTGGACGTTACTACCACATGAACTGATAGCTTTATTATTAAAAATATATGAATATTTCAAAAGTTTCACGGGCTAGATAATATGTACAAAATAATCTATTTCTTGAAATTTCTGTAGATTAATTCAGTGTATCTCTGAAAATTTAAATTTTTCCGGAACATAATTAAATTACAAAACATTAATATTATAATTTCACCCGCTTCAGTGACCACGTGGCCTAATTCACTACTCTCGTATTAAACTAGACTTCCGTTAACGGGAAGATCGTATTTAGAATATCGGTCGAGCTTAATGAAGGTGGTTTTCCTAAAATGTTTCTCTCTTTACGTAAATGCTGATGCATTTCATAATAAAATAAATTTCTTATCACTTAAAACCTTTAGTGTAATTATTACATAAGCTTATAAGTCGAACGATTAGTAACATAGGGTATTAAAAACAACATAATTTCAAGAGAATACAAAAACTATGCCTAAGAATAAAATAATAATCTATAAATAAGTGCATTAATTTATGTTACTGTTGAATCATTGAATGGATAAGATGTGACTGTGTAGTTAGGGGTATTTTAGGCGATTCTGGGCGCTTCTGGGGTCTGGTGGTTACTAGAGAATGGTACATGGTTTGTCTCAGTGAGAAACGTCTACCAGCTGTGATAGATGAGTTATTTATTTATCACTTTGATCTCATTGCTGTGATTGAATTTTCGAAAACTACCGTCACGAATTGGTAGAAATGGAGAGATAGTTAGCGAGGGTAGGGCGTGTGGAGGGTTAGAGAGAGATGTTTACGGTTGTTTGAGAAAGAGACAGTGACAAGAGTGAAGGACTGGCGTTAATTTGTCAGGTGGTTAATGGTGCCAAATTAGCATCGCACACATTACTGTAGGGGATATGTAGTGTGACTCATAAGGGTATGAGTAGATATACCCAATTATAATTTAGCACTGATTCTCTAACTCCCAAAACAAGGTTCTACTCTGCTCAATTAATTAAATAATTTTAATTTTCTCAAGGATTAATATATTATCAGAATATGATAACTGATATATTTTATAATTCATTGTATTGTATAAATAATATAATAGTTTTACTAACCTCTTAATTATAATCATCATTAACTGTTTAAAGTTTGTGGCCAGGTCCGTTTGGTAAATGCCCTTATCTCCCTCTGTTCTTCTACCACTCTTCCTCTTTCACTCTCTTCCACTCTGCTCCTCTCATTTGCACAGTTGCTGCTATCTGTTCCTTGATCTCACTTGCTGTCCCTTTCCTACATATTTCATATCCATTAATATTCTTGCACTCATCCCACCTTCCATTATCATTACATGTCCAAACAATCTCATTCTTGTTTCCTCAACTATCTCATGTACCACCTGTAACCAAACTCTCGACCTTACATCTTCATTCCTCATATTACATATTCTGATGACAGCTATCATATTTCTCAAAACCATCATACCCATGGCATCTAATTTCCTTATTTCTCTTTTATCCAAAGTGCAAGTTTCCGCTGCATACGTATCTATGGATACGAAGTATGCTCTATACAACAATTACCATTCAGGGAAACTTCTCTTCTCCTTATTAGGTCTCTTACACACATGAAGAAAACATCTCCCTGCTACCCTTGTCTCACTATCTTCTCTGCTGCCCCCTTTTGCCTCAAACACACTATCAGAAAACTTTACTCTCTTTGCCTCTTTCAAATCTACTCCGTATATTTTTATCACCTTTCTTTCCTTTGTTCTTTACCATGTCATCACCATCTCTTCACTTTTCGCCATACTAAGTTTTATTCCACACTTTTTCAACTCCTAATTCCATTCCTGCAGCTGTTCATGTAATTCCTCTTCCTTTTACCCCTCAAACATCAAGTCATCTGCAAAATATATCATTGCTTTAATCTTTTCCTCGCCCAGTTTTACTAACCTATCATTTATATAATTCACGTATGGATACAATTTCTCAACTCAACTCAATTAAGTAAAAATCTACATACTCATTTTAAAAAGTTTGTTGCTTTGGTGTAAATACTGAGAATAATAAGTTCTTGATCACATAGAAAGCACAGATTGACGATGATAATTCAGAGATTACTGTGAAAAGATATAATTTGATGTGATTAATGAGTCTAAATATTGATGAGTAGTTTTAATTAGAAATAAGAATATTAGACTGTAAAATAGGAATAGATTACAATCAAGAAATGCAAGCTATTACCATGTCAGTACTTGGTTGACTTCTCACTTGCTGTCAAGGATTATAAGACTTAATAGAGGTTCTCTAAAGAGTGTGTTCTAAAACAAGGTTCTTAGGAAGATATTTAATTCAAAATGAGATAGAAATGCTGGGTATTGGAGTATTCTAACTAATGATAATTTATATACCATCTTATCGTCACAAAAACGTTAGAATAGTCAGCTCTCAAATATTGCGGAGGGCAGAACATGCAGTACGAATGGCAGTATCTTGATCCGTTTTCAGGCTACTGACTGGAAAAATCAATGAGAAGAGACATGGCAAACACAATGGGGAGAGACCTGGCAAACCCAATGGAGGGAAACCTGGAAATCACAATGGAGAGAGACCTGGCAAACCCAATGGGGAGAGAATTGGCAAACCCAATGGAGAGAGACCTGGCAAACCCAATGGGGAGAGACCTGGCAATCACAATGGAGAGAGACCTGGCAAACCCAATGGAGGGAGACCTGGAAATCACAATGGAGAGAGACCTGGAAAACCCAATGGGGAGAGACCTGGCAAACACAATGAGGAGAGACTTGGCAAACCCAATGGGGAGAGACCTGGCAAACCCAATGGGGAGAGACCTGGAAACCCATTGGGGAGAGTCCAATGGGAAGGTATAGAATCAGATGGCCTGAAATACATAGGGTGTAGTGAGGTGGACTTTACAGAAATAACTTAAGATAGGTATAGGGTGTAATGAGGTGGACTTTACAGAACTAACTTAAGATATATATAGGGTGTAATAAGGTGGACTGGTAAGAACAATATTTCTTTTGTAAATGTGGTAATGAACTTTCTAGTTCCTAATGCCATAAAGTAAATAATTAGCTAGGTCACCACATGTGTGCCAACTTGGTAAAAATTGCAAAATTCTTTACTGGTTTGTTGTTGACAGAGTTATTTAGAGAACCAATCCGAGAGTATTTAGGGTGGGATTATCCTAAAGAGATTTTCCCTATATTTACAAAAAAAACTCGAGTAATTTTATTATGTATCTTGTACTACTCATACATACACCCTTTTTTCAAGTATTTATAGCTCTAAAGGGTAGAAGAATTGGTGCACACACAAAATGTATACTTTATAAGAGACGGATTCTAAGTGAACGTGATTTTTCTGTTTCAATTTAAGTCACAAATACTAGAAACTTACTATTAATAGTTCTAAGTGTTTGAGCTTTCTCTAATCTTACAATAAACCATATATTTTGAGAAGAGTACCATGCTACACCGCAATTTCATCTACTCGTGATAGATAACTTTCCTAACTCTTATATAAATACAAAAAACTTACTTCTATAGCTTATATTTTAATTTTGTATATTTTCACGTTAAATAATATAAATATACTCACATACTTTAATATTTTAGAAACAGTTTTATTACGTGTTTACATGTTTTATAATACAAATAACCTAAGAAAATATTAAGATATTTTTATGAATAGCTCAAATATAATTATTTATGTACAGCTTTCAAAAACATATAAATAGAATAAATAGTATACAAAAATTACAAATTAATATATTCATATAAATTTATATATAATGCACGTGCTATTTTTCAGAGTGAAAGAAGTATCAAACAAAGAGCACTATATATTGTTTATTTTTCCCTTGCCATAGCCAATAAAAAACAAGACTAAAATAAAATGTTTTTATTTAATTATAAAAGAAAACAATCAAAAGCCAAGGTGCATGGTGAAGTTAAAAATAAACTATTTAATATAACTACTGAGGACTACTTAAAATACTCATTAATAAGGAGGCTAGAATGAAGAATATATCTTATATTGCAGTAATTTAATCTTACCTAGCTATTCTAGATTTAAATCATCTACTACCCATATATTTAAAGAATGTATTAACATTTTATTGATATATTCCCTGCCACAGTGCCTGAAAGTTCTCAATATAAATTATTCCAAACAATATCTAAGATTTAAAGTATAGACCATCCGCCAAACATAACTGATCACCGGGTGGTATATAGTGTAAGCGAGCTGTGTATTTAAAGATCGCCTGTAGATTCAAGTATAGACTATTCATCATACATAACTGATCACTGGTTAGTATCGAACGGAACGTTAATCGAAAGGGGGGAAAGGGCATACGTTCAGTACGTGGACGACTAAGAAGAGTAAGTAGTAGTATTTTTATTTAAATTCTTGGCAACACCGAGAGAAGTTTGGCAGCTCAGTGCCTTAAAAAGTAATATACCAAATTCTTTAGAGACTTGAGTTTGTTTCTATGTGCATTTCACTGTGACTTAAAGGGAAAAAACACTTGCTACTAATTTTACTATAAAAGTCTGCCTTCGTAGGTCTGTGAAGTTTTGTGAATAAATTCAAATGAATTAATGTTATATAATCGCAATTTAATATTAGTGTAGAAGCCTAACCCATAGAAGAAGTTTATAAAGAATCTGACATCCAATTAGGTATTTTCTAAAAAATTCAAAGATTATGTAAGAGAACGCGCCGAATTTAAAGATGCTTCTTGCTAGTTTCTTAGTGAGTATATGATCTAATTTTAATCTTTGGTTTTGAAAGTATTATGACATGTTATAAAACCAAGGTCCTTGCATTTTAAACCCCAGACAAATTTTGTTTTAAGCTCTGTGTTAATTTTATAATTTATGCCGTTCTAAAGGAAACGACTAACCTATGTTTTAGAGTTTATTAAACATTAGGCTTACACTCTTAAAATGACCATCTTATCAAAATCCTTGAAATAATTATGGTAACAATAGTATATTATTTGTTTTATAATCGACTGTTTATCTAAATAAAATAATGTGTAATTCTAGTCCAGGAATAGGACATGTAGGCCTATATCTCATTCGCAAGAGTATTTGTGTACTGTGATTAAAGTATTGTACCTTGAGATAGGATAAATAAATACAAACGAAATAGGAGAGGCACATAAGATTAAAGAGTTTGTAGTCTATATGAAGCTCATCAATGTGTTTATCAGGACCAGTATTATGTATTAACTTATTTTAAAGGCTTTAAGGACACGTAAACAATTCTTAAGTAAGGATAAGCATAGACATTCCTTTGATTTATATTTTCACTATTAATAGTTAATAATTTATATTATGATGACGGTAGTAAGTTAACTATCTAGCAGTGACCAAATATAATAAAAATTTCATATTTTCAAACTTCAAGACATGTTATCAGGAGATGTAATATTTACTCGTATTAATCTTATAGATACCTCTAAATAATAAAATTAGTATATATTACAATGAAACTTTATTAATATTATTACAGTAATAATATTATAGTATTAATATAGTATCAATGTTGAACATAGTAAACATATTTCTATTTTTAGTTGCCCTTTTTATCCTGTTCTTTCTGTGTATGAACATGTATCGTTCATTAATATTGAGATTAATACTTCCATAATAAAGAAGAAATTATTTTAAAACGAAACATAACTAATACAATTTTAAGCAATTAAATTGTATTTTTATTGAAGTTAAAACTGAAATAGAAGGTTCTTTATTCCCGATTAAATTAAATAGATTGCACAAAACGAATAACATCCACGTGTAAATTTATACGAAATATTAAAAAACATAAAATACTTTTATTGATTCCTTAACGTTGACATTTTTTAATTCTCTTAATCGACCAATGGTAAAGTTGCCAGTTCACCTGGTTATGAACCAAAGGGTTCCGGATTAGATTCACAGCTGTTACAATGAGTAATTATCCCAAAAGCGGTATTATCCCTAACGGTCACCAGGTTTGGTTAATGAGGCTTAAGCTAGGGCAATGAGTTTCCAGTCGTTATCCACCCTCACATTCACCATCACCATCACCATCACCTTACCTCATCGTGACATGGGATAATCCTTCACAGAAAGGATGTACGATTAGTACATTAGGACGTTCCCTGGGCAATGATACTTTAAAACTCGCTGATCTTTCAACAAAACTTGGCTACAAATGATGTAGCACACACA